>WUAW01004843.1:27956-40682 GCA_017165845.1 Thaumetopoea pityocampa | reverse complement strand
TAGTAGCTCGGGGAGCCGGGGTCGCTTACCCGTATACTTAAGTCTATTTGCCGGATAAGCTAAAAGACTAATTACTCCCTGACCTTAATTAATATTTTCAATAATTACAAAACTATATTAAAAATAATACGTGTATAAATACATACAACTACTTGTAATTTCTGATTCTTGTAGGCATCTATATAGAAACAGTCTTATACCTTTTGTTCTAACAAGATGTCTGCAAGTCGGAAAGTGACCGAACAAAAACTGACACTGTGTTCAACAAAAAGGGCTGCGGGGCAAGACGGTGCGGCCTGTAACATTTACCGCTCTACCGTCCGGGCTCGTACTGGCTTAACGGAACGTGTGGTTAATAATGGCAGTTCTGAGAAACATGATATACCATACCAGGATAATGGGTATACCAGGATAATAGGCAGCAGCGTTATCCTGTCCTTCAATCAAAAGGTACTACGATCTCCATAATGCCTGTCAAGACTAGTGATTACGACGAATATCTCCTTTTTAATGAGCGTCCATTATCAGCATTGAATAAACATTTAGTGTGTTTTTTAGTTACTTTTTATATCACAGCATTTACGTTAACTGAAATATAGGTTAATTATGACTATTAAGGGTGCATTGAGCTGAAATAATTTTTAATCGATAGAGGACCCCTAGCTATAGTTTATTTTAAAAGTCACATTTGAGGGAATTAAGCCAATTTCGAGAAAAAAAATATCTAAAATTCTTAGTGGTGGATGTAAAAATCTTCGTTATGGACAAAATAACACAATAAAGTGCCAAGAATAGGCGCGACGACGAGCGAACCGAGGAGGAGCGTTAGGTTACTGTAGAAAATGCACGAGCCGAGCGAGCGAAGCGAACGTGCCGCGGCAGCGGCCGGCGAATGTCACTAAATAAATAATAATAAACAAGTGTCTATTGTCCCAAATGTGAGTTTTAAAATACACTATAGCTAGGGGTCCTCTATCGATTAAAAATTATTTCAGCTCAGTAAGCCTTTGCACCCTTAATAGTCATAATTACTAAATATAGTTAAGAAAATTGTAGGCTTTTTAAATTATAATCGTAATACTTTCAATGATCAATCAGGTTAAATCGAGTGACTACTATATCATGATCAGGAATTACTATATTAACACACAGTCTTGGACAAAAGTCGCAATTGTTCTCGTTGTTCCCTCCATTTCGTAGTTTTTTCTATTCCGTCAGTTGGACTGCACCCAAATATTCTTGAAACTTGTCCTATTGGGGACACATAATATCTGGGGCGTCCAATCGGGTAACGGCCTAACACTTGCTTTACTGCAGGTTTGGTGTCAGCATGCGCCATGAAGCCGAGCCATCGAAATCGATGCGCCTTAGCTCCGTCTTATGATTAAAGACGGTGTGCACCAATACCCCGTTAGAAATTTTCATGCTGTTTTTGCTAATAGTCTGATAGCCCTGCTCGTGGCGTCGTAAGGGCCTGCATCGTTAAAGACCCCCGTAGGCGAATTAGATTTAATTTTTGATTCTGTTTGCTTCCTCACGACTGTAATGTCTAAATTATTCACGAAGTCTGCAACGGAGCGGGGTTATCTAATATAACTCGTATAGTTATGTAGCAAATTTATGTTTTAGCTTTGAACATTCTGCGAGAGACGATTGTTGAAGTAATTGTTCATCTACAGAACAATTGTGGCGCGTGGGTTGTTGTATGTAATCTTATTTAAATACACAATTTAGCGTACAATTTATAGAAATTTAATAGATTAATTATGGAGGGTGGAATGCACAAATTTATTGGTAAAACAATAATATTAGCTGACAGAAGTAATTTTTCCCATATCTCTTCTACTTTGAATACTTCTGATCTAATCATCCAAAAAGACTATATGGACACAAGACCATTCTCTCCTAAATAGAATAGATTAGAGTACTATTTATTGCACAAAAGAAAAAAAAAACACAAACAATAAGCAAAAAATAGAAAGTGTACATCGGGCGGTCTCTATCAGATAACCTTTGGGTGGATAAAATTCATAACTAGATATGATGGTGTAATTGTACTGTGCGTATTTATTGCCCGCGGGGGCGAAATGTGGGCTGCGGATAGCCACTCTGCTACATTGAACGATCGTAGCAGGTGAAAAGAAGTGATCTCCGCCTACCCCAATGGTAAAGAGGCGTGACTGTATGTATGTATGTAGTATATACCATGGTCTCTGCCTACCCTTGTGGGCTATCGACGTGAGTGTATATATGTATGTATATATAATTGTCATGTAAGTGTATGTATGTATGTATGCATGTGTGTGTTTTATCATATTTTATGAGTTTATGACATTAATTTTATCTATTCACTGAAGCATAAAAAACTTACTGTAGGGCATAAGCTACCTCTTCTTTTACTTCTCCTCGGCCTATATGCATCCACGTATTGCCTGCAACCTCTCGAATATCATCAATCCATAGCACCGCTGTAGTAGTGGCCAAGAGCTATCCTTTTGTCATTTGATACCCTGTTAGGGCTCTACTTCAAATATCATCACAACACTCGTGGACCCGTGTCTCGTTCGACACCACTTGAGGCTCAAGCTTATGTTACGAACTCTATGTGTTTTTCTAATAATAGTTCCTCTATCAGTTTCTCAAACATTATTCTTTGTGTAGAATGCTCCATAGCTTTTCGCAATACTTTGCTTTGTCTCATTATTATTAAATGCAGCTAATTGATATTATCTATGGAAATGACTTTCCCTTATAAATCAATTATTCCTGATATTTGTGCTTTGAAGATTGCTCGTTGCTCGCACACACTGTTATCAGGATCGCTTTGATCAAGTATTAAAGCTGCCTTTTCATTAAATCGCGTTCCGCCTATTATCTTTATAAGAAACGCAGGGGGGTTATTCTAAAAAAATATTTAATAAATACATAAAAATCTCTATGATAGTATAGTGACAGTCTAGTGGTGTGATCAATCATACATATCATGTCGCACATTGACAGTCTAGTGATATCAGACATGAAAGAGACTAAAAGGTCGTGGGTTCGATCCCGGATCTGTTCCATTGAGTTATCTCTAATTCATATACACTCTACAATGCACTCAACGGTAAAGGAAAACTTCAGGAAATTTGCTTACTCGCATGGGTGTGTGAAATGTACCAATCCGCGCACTGGGCCAGGGTTGTACGGCTTATTACCACTCCTGATTAGACGAAGTTCTCCTCTTTAAAAAGGAACGAGCTGCCATAATCTCTACGATTGGTAGGCATCTTGTACATACATACATACATACATACATACATACATACATACACTCACGCCCTTTTCCCTGGCTCTCCGGCGGGGAATCGAACCACAGTCTCTCGCGTTACAGGCGGGTATACTGACCACTATACTACCGAAGAATTGGGGTAAGCAGAGACCACTTCTTTTCACTTGCTACGAGCAAGGTGGCTATCCGTAGCCCACATTTCACCCCCATGGGAAACGAGACGTGCCGGGTGGCGAACTACGACGCCGCCATTTTAAAGTTCAAAAGCGTTAAAATGCCTTATTTCGTTCCTACGAAAAGGATGGAAAGGAAAGAGGTTGAGGTTGAAAGGTGTATTGAGCAAGGAGTATGGAATTTGGGAAAAGGATTATAGGATACTACTATCTCGGAAGGAATAGGAAGAGACAGTAGTAGCGCGGGAGGCCGGGGTCCCTTACCCGTATACTTAAGTCTATTTGCCGGACAGGCAAAAAGACTAAGTACTCCCTGACCCAAGGCATCTTGTATATCGCGTATATTTCGTAATATATTATATTGATTTGAGCTTATCGTAACCAATCTGTCAGTTCACTGTTGGATATAAGCTACGTCCATGAGAGAGATTAGCAAATCCCATACCTCCAAACATAGATGTTCCATGAATTGTAGAATAATCCCGTTGTCTTTGGTGTATCTCTAAGTGTAATATTTCTCAATCCGTTCTCGCGGTATCCGTTCTAAGCGATAGGCGGCCATTTTATCTAGTAATTTGTAGAATGGTTAAGTCGTTCGAAAACAGCCGTTTATCTTGTATTCCAAGAATAACCTCCCTGTGTTTGAACTGAACGGTTTTCATTATTCGTGCACGCGATGCCCAACAGTGCAGGCACGATTTGCTTAATTTCTCTTATCCGTCATTGGCTAAAGCTGTTTGAAGTTTCGAAGAAATTATTTGAAAGTTCAGCTAGTTGTAATTGATAATGAAATTTTTATTATCTCTATTTAAAAAGTAATTATTTCTATTTACAAAGTATTTCTGTATATGAAATTTCAGTCATCATTATCATTATTAACGTCAGATGGCTAATATAATGATGATAATGAAAGTATAATTCTGGTAAATTACTATATCAGATCAGACAGACGAGACACAAACATCTTCAATAAAAATGAGGGATTTCAATAATTACCACGCTTGAAAAGAGCATTTGGAGTCTCGGTAGATGTACTTTGAATCGCAAGGTTACTACTTCAGGTTACAAATATAATTACACAATTGCTGTTATGGTAAAAGGATAGAATTCAATGTATTGCACTAAATTGTATCCACGTGTGAACAGGCTTGGATGAATAATTGTGATAACTAAAATATGAAATGGTTTAACTATTATAATTCAAGGTGAACCTTTTGTTCCAAAACCAAAATAGTGTTAATAATTTTAGCAACAACAATAATATCAACTTATATAATGTATTTGTAATGAAAATATCGATAATAATAATTGAGAATGCGAAACCTTAACCATACAAATTTGATCTCAAACAAAACAAGTAATCGACTCGATGCATGAAATATACGAGGGTAAACTCACCTATTGTCGTTATAACGTTATTCATCTCAAACGTATTTCCTAACACATTAATCGTAGTAAATGCCGGATATGCGGAGAATTATAACGCCTACCTTCCGGAGAAATCCTGCGCGAGGACCAAAGATACACTGAATTCATTGTGTTAAGTCGAATGGGAAAATGTATCTATGTCTATGTGATATATTAGGGTTTTTGGTGAACTGAAATTATCAAACTATTGTGTAAGGTACTATCGAAAAAAACAGGTCTTTATTTTATGAACATCGTTTGTACGATAATTATGCTTATTTATCTGTACTATTATAAAATTGTTAAATGTCAAATTTTCAAAAATCAAAGATATTTAAAAACAAACTACTCAGATCGACTAATTAAGAGCTTTTGAAACCAAATAAACCAAATCCGTTGTTTGTTTGTTCGTTTGTTTGTTTCTTTGGGCTTCACGCAAAAACCAGCGGACAGATTTTGGTTAAACTATTACAGTCTTAAAGGTACTATTCCGACTTAAATACTGCGGCATGTTTCATCAAAATTAGTCGAGTAGAATTGAAGATACAGCTTGATCCCTGTTCCAGTAGCCACCGTTAAGGTATGAGAGTTCAAGTAAAACTGATTATTAGGTTTATTTTTATATAATAGATTTGTGTATATGTTTGTTTCGGGATTTCTCATGATGCAAAAAAGCGGAGTCTCGGGCAAAATTGCGTGCATTCAACTATGGCTCGATGACGTCAAACTAGCGTTTGTACAGTAACTATGACGACTGTAAGTTAAATGCGTAGATTACGAAGCAACCTATGTTTATAAACGGCGTATTGTTTGAGATTTACTGAATTGCCGTGGATTTTTGAACGACAGTCACCTTTTGAACATCACTCAGTTGCGGCTTGGTGATTTTAAGCTATTGCTTATAAAATTATTATTTTAGTTGTGTTAAAAGTAAAGTATACGAACAAACATACTCTTACAAATTCCATATTTTTTAATGGTAACGATTATTTGATTAGGGATGATCGTATACAAACATGACAATCACTTTCGAAAAATCCTTCAAACTGCAATTTGATAATCTCGAAAAGTAAACTATGTGGAAAACATTAAGACTAAGGCTATATGTACAGATTATGTATTAATAAGTCTTAAAGAGTACCAAACTGCCTCGGAAACTTTTTGATGATCACTTTGGGTACAGTATAAACTGTCTATGTAATATTAAATCTAATGACCGAACGATGTCATATCTATAAATAAATTTGATACACTGTTTATGCAGTTAATATAATAGTTTATTTATGCCAAATAAGTTGATGACACGATTAACCTACTTACTCAAATTTGCGCCCGAACGAAAAGCCTAAACCTTTTCGCCAAAACTAAAACAGGGATATGTCCATCATAAATTTATTATTACTGTAGATGAAAAGTAATATAACGCTCGCACAAGCCTCGCTTTATTAAAGATTCATTTGGTGGAGGATTAAGGTGCGGGGGGGGGACTCGCAGGTTACTCGACACTGTGAAATGGAGTGCGAACGAATTGTAGCTATACGGGATTTCTTTATTTTTGTACTTACGCATCTTTGATAGATTGCCAAACAGTTTTTGGTAATAATGCATATTACGGACACATAGGCTTATTGACCTGAAATAATTTTTAATCGATAGAGGACCCATGGCTATAGTGTATTTTAAAAGTCACATTTGAAGGGATTCAACCATTTTCGAGAAAAAGAAATTAAAATTCTTAGTGGTGAGTGTAAAAATCTTTTTTATGGACAAAAATAACACAATAAATGGCCAAGAATAGGTGCGACGACGAGCGAAGTGAGGAGGAGCGTTAGGTTGCTATAGAAAATGCACGAGCCGAGTGAGCGAAGCGAACGTGCCGCGGCAGCGGCCGGCGAGTGCCACTAAATAAATAATAATAAACATGTGTCGATTGCCCCAAATGTGACTTTTAAGATACACTACAGCTATGGGTCGTCTAACGATAGGCCTATGTGTCCGTAATATACATGTCCAGTTTTTTTTTCTGCGATTTAGGAGATAATGTGATTTTCGGTGTGACGATCATTAGAGGAAGCCTATGTCCAACTGTGGGCGTCTGTGGGCTGATAAGAAGAAGAAGGAGATATAGGAGAATCATCTTCATCACAAACTCACCTACTTTCCCACTTGTTTGTCTTGCCACTTCATTTTTCTTGTCTACTTTGAGCTCACTATCTAGTTATATTGTCACTTCACTATTCTTGTCTGATCTAGTTATATTGTCACTTCACTATTCTTGTCTGATCTAGTTATATTGTCACTTCACTATTCTTGTCTGGTCTAGTTATATTGCCACTTCACTATTCTTGTCTGATCTAGCTATCTTGTCACTTCACTTTTCCTGTCTGTTTTAAGCGTTTCATTGGACTACACACTATGTACGAGGTGAACAACTTATATAACCTGCGGAATCTTCTAGATATCAAAACTTAAATTTTGAAACTTGTAATTCTTTTGTCACTCTAAAATTTTCTGTTGTTGTACGATAGATTAAAAAATAAAATTGACCTATAAAATTCTGTGACGACGTCACCGTTGTTACAATACATATTGTTAGAAGTGCGCAAAATTTAACGGTACCACTTACAACTACGCATAGGATCATTCTACTAACCCCCAAGCACGCCACAGTGTTCCAAAAGTAGTCTGTGTCCACTTAACATCTCATTAATTATTCCCATGCTAAAAGTCGCCTTTTTCGCTTACACTATGAAAGCACAAAGTAATATATGTACATACATATTATCGCGCATAAAATATTACCCAAACCATAACACTTTTACAGTAGTGGAGTGTTGATCTTTTCGATCTTTTATTTTATGTTCCATTTGTCTCGCCGAAACAATTAAAACTTACATGTTAGACTTTTGAAGAGAATGAACACGACAATTTTTTAAGTAAGAATATAAATTGGCAAATATGAAATTCACATTCGATTTTAAAACTAAAGAAAAACCAAAAGTTACGGCAGACGAAACGTTCGGAAAGCAAATAACATACAGAATATTGAAGTTCGCCTAAAACCAATATCTTTGGCTGATATTTGCAGCTGGCGAGCCCGTATGAGCATTTCTATTCATCGAGCCTGCAATAGAAGCCTAGATCCCCAATAGAAATTGCAATTAGGCCTCAATTTACGCATAGTTTGGACTGGAATTTCATTCATAGTCCTGCCTCAGAGACCACGTCGCCAAGAATGTTCCAACTTTCCTTTACGGCTAGTTCAGTGGTAGGATATTTGATAACCATATTGTGGTATTTGTGATATGTCGTATAATATCACATTTTGAAATCGAATGGTAACAGTAAATGTAAATAATAATAAATAATTGGTAAGTAGGAAGTATGGTTATATTATGTTTAACAAACTGTTTAGTAAATTTAATGGATTTTATAGGACAAGGACTTCCCAATTCTCCATACAGTTTTGAAAAATGAAAGTATAATTAGAGGGATGAATTAACTTAAATCTTTGAGTAGAGTGCTGTACTTTGTTAAAACGCTTCAATCCTGATCTCTGGAGTGCAAAATCTAAACGTGAACAGCATCTTGAGTGATACAAGCTGCTATAATAAATAAAATCAAAACTTTTACAGATGAGCTCAAAATTAGGATGACAGAGAAAAAAACATTGAAGTTCTTCTGGTAGAGATAATATCTCTATGGTATCGAGGGTGACCATGACGGGGATTTTACTGAGCTAAAGCCCAACATATCCAAGTTATTCACAAAAGATTGGGAATTTTTATTGAGGTTTGATCCTCCTCGAAGCAAAACAAAATAATGTATTATTCTAACAACTATGTGAGCTATATTACAATAAATGATTGATTGATTTGATTTAATACATGTGTTTAATTAAAAAGTAATAAAAAACTGCAAGTCGAATATAGCCGCACCATATTATTTTGCGTTTTCACCCACTACTGTGTGGCATCGGAACAATAATAGAGTTAAATTTTCCCATTTAAATTATTAGGAATAAAATTCAAAATATACAGAGATTATCTTGTAAACATCCCTGCCACCAGTATTAAGCGATTTGCTTCTACATTCATAATACGCGCAGTCAAAAACTGAGGAGTGTTTCGAAACTCCCCAAGTCGAGGATCAACTTCAATGTCCACTGAAGCCGTGGTAAAATGCTAGCGTGAACACAAGGTTTCAATAATATAGGCAAGAGACGATCATCCGGGGGTTTTTGTAGGTACTAGGATTTTTGATCTTTATCTTTGAGGATGCACTAGACATAAAAAACCTGGTGTCTGGCTATAAAAAAGGCAGTTTACGTTAAAATCGTCCCGTATACACTTCAGGTAATTGTAATATAATACTTTACTAAACTGGTGTGCAATAAAAGAGTAATATATTCAATTCTAGAAAAAAAATGGCAGAAAGATAATTGAAGGACAACCTGCTTTTATATAGCAGCAGTTGCTAAAAAACTTTCGGCGTCTGATGAAACTCATAAATTTTAATAAAGAAGTTTCTATCTTGTTTGTGTCAAGACTCACGTTCCTATTTATGTAAAAGTTGTATTGTATGGCAATCAAAAAACGTGTAAACCTACTGAATATTATTTAGACTACATATTTAATATACATACATTAGCTTTGGCCCGCGGCTCCGCCCGCGTGAATGTCGGTTTTCCGCTACATGTGAAAATCATAAAACAATCATAGATATATTAGCTTTTGTCCAAGGCTCCGTCCGATTGAATATCGGTTTTCCGCTACATGGGAAATCTCAAAACAATCATAGTTTATATAAAAAACTTTATAACTACTTTTACTTGAACTCTCGTACCTTAACGGCGGCTACTAAAACAGGGATCGAGCTGTATCATTAATTCTACTGGACTGATTTTGATGAAACACGCCGCAGCATTTTAGTTGGAATAGTCCTGGCATTAAATAAAAATCAATTGCGATCTCTAAGACGCTTACCGAGCGAGGCAAATCCTTCCTTTTTAGGAAGGAAGCTCTTGCCCAACAGTAGGCTTCCATGGGTTCATGATCATAGGAATGATTATTCGTCCACTGTCATAAATCTTATCATACATTATCAAAGATTATCAGTTCTGTTTCTTGAAATAGTGTTTTGAAATATTTAGTAATTAATATAATTTTATTAATATTATAATTTTATTAATTTTGTGACGTTAATTTTTATATTAACTTTAACCCAACCAGGGTTTCCTTATTGTTTCTGAACCATAATTATACTTTGTTTGTTTCTTGCTTTATCCGATTCTCCCACATTCTCTCTATAAGGTCAAATCATAAAACTCGAACAGTTAACGGGTAACCTGGTTGTAAAGTTTCTTAAGCGAACGCTCTTAATCTAGTCTTGTGATAACTATTGGAACGGGGAATTTAACGTGTTCGCAGAAATACAGATACGTATATACATACATGTATAAAGCACTATTACTCTCACGGCATGTAGGGTCTCAGGACACCTGATTTTAGCAACAATATTATTTTTTTCTTAACAAAAGAGATTTCAGTATATTAATGTCCTATAAAGAAACTCATGCTTAGATGTTTTGGATACATAGAGAGGATGGATGAAAGAAGATTAACGAAGTAGATTTATAAGACGACTCTGAATGGGCAAATTGGCAAGGATCGACCCAGGCGAACATATTTCGACCAAATCAAAATCGTGTTGAAGAAAGGCCAAGCTTAACCTATACCCGCAAATGATGAGCTTGTTTGAAAATGTTGATGAAAGTAGAAGAAGCGAAAGATGTATGTCAAGAACGATTCCACCAAGCAGGTGGAAAGAAATGGTCTCTACCTATCGCGGAGGTAAAAAGTCGTAAAAGTCGTGACTGTATGTATGTATAAAAAAGGTTGACAGAGATTTTCTCGAAATTCAATGCTCGCGACAATCAGACCACGGTCCGCGGATCATATTTCAACGAACGAGATAAACTCGGACAAAAGGAATCTTCGCTTACCCAATTGGGTAATGGCCCAGCTCTGTCGTTATCTCCTCCCATTATTTTTGTTTGAAGGAGGCTGTGGTGTTTTACTCAATACTGAGGGCGAAATCTTTACAAAGATCTCTGATAAAGTTTCCTCGCCACTTGATCTTGTTGAGGAGTAATGTTTGGATAAATTGCTTTCGCGGTCGATCAATGGGCTTATGTTACATGTGGGCTACCTTGTAAGTGAACGAGATAACAAAAGAACTGTGTTTCTACCATGATCTTTATCTTGTGGAATAACGCAAGAATTGACTTATAAAGCTTGTATAGTCAAATCAGGTTGAAAAAGTTTTTGAATTTGTAGAAGTGTGATGATCAGTAGATAAATAAACAACTGCTTTTTATACATATTTTGTTTTTAATTTTTATAAGTAGGCACTTAATGTTATACACATTTAAAGTAATTTAATGTATATAATTAACTTCTAACACTATTTATAAGTAACTGATGCGAGAGTCCGAGGCACGTGGTAACTAGCGCAAACTGATTTATTCCGGTTTTAGTCACTGTGCCTACAAATGCAAAAATATCAACAAGCTTCCGTATCTGTAGGGTTCGAGACCCACGTAAGGGGCTTTACAGATTTTTCAAATAAATTTTATTTGCTAAGATTTGTTGGTCGATAACATTAGTCTGCTAAAAGATATTGTACACTAACAGCCTTTTTGAATTAATAAGAATTAAGAGAACGGACATAAAAGATAGTTTGCGATTGACTGTCGGCAAATTAAAGAGCTCCGAAAGCAAATTCGAGCCCACTGGGTGCAATATGTCGTTGGGTAAGCGGCCGGCTGTAGGAAATTAGCCACCGAGAGATAACGACTTTAATCAAAGTTTGCGTCGTAAATCAGTCGCTTGCTTGATGATAATCATCAGCGAGAGACTGAGGCGTTGTGTAGCGCGCTATTAAAATACCAATGGACGCTAATTCAAGGCAAACATTTTTGGCTACAAACTTTTCCGGGTTTTGAGACGCCCCAAAAATATTATTTGTATTCGTAGAAAGCCATTTTTGTTGGTTTATAAGTTTTCTTCATTCGTAACATTATAACAGAGCAACGGATTGACATTTGTTATGAATATAAAGAGCTGAAGAGATTCATTTTAATGCCAGAAATATGTTCGATTTCTGTGCGGTAGTTGATATATTAAGGAGGCATAGTTAAATCTAGTATATGATATTACTATTTCTACTTTGACTTTATAAATATAATAAATTTAAAAATGTGTATATTTAATTTGAAATTAAGTGTAATTAATTAGAAAATAGGTATAATGAATTTAAAATTACATATAATTAATTTAAAAAGTAAACATAATTAATTTGAAAACATGTATAATTAATTTAAAACTAAATATAATTAATTTAAAAATAAAAATAATTAATTTAGAAATTATAAATTTTATTAGTTAAGCCAAATCTATAACATTATGAAATTGTTAAATGTCCAAAAATCAAAGATATTCAAGAACAAACTACTCTGATTAATTCAGGGTTTCTAAAACTAAATCCGTCGATGTTTGTTTGTTTATTTGTTCGGGCTCCACGCAAAAACCAGTTATAGTTTAACCAAAATCTACCCACTATCACACCATTTAGTCTTAAAGGTACTATTACGACTTATATACTACGACATATTTCATCAAAATCGGTCCAGTAGAATTGAAAATACAGCTTGATCCCTATTTTAGTAGTCGCCGTTAAGCTATGAGAGGTCAAGTAAAAGTGGTTCTAAGGTTTTTTGTATAAATCTATATGTAGGGATTTCCCATGTAGCGGAAAACCGAGAGTAACGAGGGCGGAGACGCGGACAAAAGCTAGTATTACATACATTTTGGT
>WUAW01004836.1:13917-32439 GCA_017165845.1 Thaumetopoea pityocampa | reverse complement strand
AAAATCCATATTAAACAACAAATCATCTAAATTAAACACAAAATAAAATTTTAATTTTTTTGCAATTACGTTATCTATTATTCTATTGGATGAGCGATATGTTAACGTTGGACGCAGTCTAACGAAAATAACGCAGTCCACATGGAGACAGTTATAATACAATGATACCCAAAGTGGTCTTTATCGACCCCCAGGGGTCGACAGTGACCTGCAAGGAGTCCATGCCAGCTGTCAAAAACACATTTGAAGTTGATGAATTTGCATAAATTCAGTATTAGTTAAGTAAGGGGATCTATCTAAAACTAGTAACATGGCAAGTTATCTACGAGACATAAAAATTTGGGGACCTCTGCTTTAATTACATAATCATAATAACACTATTTATGAATAGCTGGAAAAAGAATTAAGACTAATATCAAACACCTCACTGTTTTTAACATTAAATTAATCTATTCTATCATTTTTTTCTATTATAAAACTGTTAAATGTTGAATTTTCAAAAATCAAAGATATTTAAAAATAATCTACTCAGATCAGCTAATTAAGGCCTTCTGAATCAAAATCCGTCGATGTTTGTTTGTTCGAGCTTCACTCAAAAACCAACGGACAGATTTTGATTGAATTGTTACGGTCTTAAAAGTACTATTCCGACTTAAATACTGCGGCATATTTCATCAAAATCGGTCCAGTAGAATTGAAGATGTTTTAATAGCCGCCGTTATGGTACGAGAGCTCAACTAAAAGTGGTACTAAGGCTTTTTATATACATCTATGATTGTTTCGGTATTTTCCAAGTAGCGGAAAAACGACATTTACGCGGGCGGAGCTGTGGGCAAAAGCTAGTATTTCTATAAAAGCGTATTCTTTAGTTTTTGTATTTTTTTCTTTTTTCATCGTAGTCGTAATTATGTTATTAGCTATAACCCGTATCATCGCTTGTAAAAATTTTAACCTGGTGACGATGAAGATGGTGATAGTTTATAGGATAGTGAGCTTTATTATTAACAATATAAATGAACATTTTCACTGGCAATCAATTAACGATAGTATCCATGACATTCTTTAGTATCTATTATATATAGATATGTATACAATCCTCTGTATCTTAAAATTTCAAAATAATTTTCCAAACGGTTGAGCCTTGAAGAAATACTGAACAGACAAACAGACAAACTGCGCCTTTTCATGAAACTGGTACGATTGGCCTTCGTATTATGGTTACGTATTAATTTCAAAAGAACAACATAATATAGATATTAAATCAGTTAGTATTCATAAATTGATTATACAACACTCATTGTTCAACAGAAAATTGATAGCATAATGGTGGCAATTCTGTTGTAACAGAACATAACTAAATTTAGATTCTCCCTGTCTTTTTCTAATGCCAAACACCAAAACAAGATAACAGACATTTTCAGCGAGTACAAACCTATATTTCTGTCAAAAGGTACAAAAAAATGTTGTGTTTTTGCGTATCTGTAGTCGGCATGTTCCGAGATCGCGTACAAATCTCTTAATTTTAACGTGTCTAAATTAAAGTGACAGCACCAAAATTGTAGCTATTTCGTTTTGGCGTTTGACATTAGAAAAAGATAGGGAGAGTCTAAATTTTAGTTAAGTTCTGTTACAACAGAATTACAACTAATGTGTAGGTATTGTCGACAAATGTGAAACATTTACAATTCCGAAATCTTTTCGCTTGCAAACATTAATTATAGTGAGAAGAATTCTTATATTGTAGCCGCTGGTCCATCTCCATACCCCATCCATATTCGTCCCCACTACAGGGGCACGGACCTCCCCTGATCAGGAGGGGGGTTAGGCCGTAGTTTACCGCGCTGACCTAATGCGAGTTGGTAGACTTCACACACCCATGCGGGTATGCAGATTTCCTCACGAAGTTTTCCTTCTCCGTTGAGTACATTGTTGTCTACAATGTAGACCGTACATGAATTAGAAATAATTCAGTGGTACCGGACCGGTATCGAACCCGCGACGTTTCGAGCCGCCGGTTACTGTACATAAAATGCAGCCTTATGATGATCATACTTCAACTTTGTTGATGGTACATTAGTCCATTGTCCTACTGACGCACACACTGAGTCCTAAGGACCTCGGCGCGTCAGCATATGTCGTACAAGCTGATATCCGCTGCATCGCCTCCATTAACATTATCAGATGATGTAGATCATGGGTATTTTATAGCCCATGTCCTTACTAAGACTGAAAGCATATCGATCATAAACAGAACTGTACGGGTAGACTTGAAATAAAATTCAGTATTCCTTATGCATATATTACTCCTTCCTATAACCTTATCACAATTATATTTCATAACTATAATTCACAGTAACTAATGATTTACACAGAGGGAAATAACGACACGATACTGAAGTGGTGATCGAATGACAATCAGCCCGATCACAGCGACTACCCTCGATTTTATATGATTTAAATGATGACATCCAAAGCACATACAATATTGTACCCACTTAAATGAAACTAAAATTAGTCAATTAGACAACCGTAATACAATGACTAAATAAAAATTATATTAATTAGTTACCCACGTTATATCGGCAGTAGGAAACGGGGCTTTTGCTATGCCAATTGTACCTAGACGAAGAAAAAGCTATATTGTACTGCTATTTACTGAAATAAACGAGATACCGTTACAATTTGTACGTAACTTTAGTGACTCATAATAACGATTTCACCCCGATGATAACATATTGTACTATCAATGTTTATCTTATCATAACTATGTTGGCATCGATTGTGGCCGCATTATAAAGAATATCGCTGTGGATCTATAAAAAATTGAGCATTTGTAATATTGTTACCGCCATCGAGTGTTCCCTGCTAAGAAACTAGGTAAGCATTTAAGTATTATGTAAGGTGGTTTATGTATAGGTATATTATTGTTGATGCTCTTCTCGCGGATTTGAAAACCAGCTAAGTGACGCACCAGGATAATGGATGGCAGCCTCGTCCTCTTATTCAATTAGAATCTACTGCGATATCTAAGACGCCTGCCAAGAATGGAGTTTATGGAAAATTACTCCTTTTTAAGGACGAATCCTATGCCCAGTAGTAGACCTTCACAGGTTAAGGATGATGATTTTGATAACATTCTGATTTTGGATAAAGTTTTATAAATACAATATTTTTATTTACCGCGGAGAAAATCATACATCTACCCAAACCAAGGGTTCAGCGTGTAGGTCAGATTTATAGGGAAGTGATGACCAATGATAAAGTTGATGAAGATCCTGTTAATCACAACGGGGTCACCAGGTATGCGAAATGATGAATAACCCATGATGGCGTTGATGATCACGTCAATAAACATGGGTCGATGTATGGCAGGAGTGGCGATACCGGATAAGGGATGATCTTCCGACCAGAGGGGTGTTGTCTGGCGGGGCCTGCCACCGCCCCGACGGTTGATGTTGTGACGTTATATAGATCGCTATCAACTTCATTAGCGTGATTTAGACTTCTAATGTCGTCATTCAAGCACTGCGCCATCTGTTGAAGATGCGTGGTACTATGTAGTGAACTAGGTCGCCACAGACTCATACTGACTAATAAATCCGCAATAGTCAGCATCGATACATGTGAGTAGTTCAAGGATCATACTAGGACTCCTCTGATGTTTCTCTGTGCCTTGCTTTTCCTCCTCAAGGAAACATTGTTCCCCCGGTACTTCGAGGCGTTCATAACGATTCGAAAACTACAAGGCGCCTTCATCCCTTGATATCATTTTATATGGACACTCAGGGTATCAGGGTATCACTCAAATGCTCGAAGTGTTCTTTGAAACCCATGCGACTGTCAAGGTTGTTCCGTCGTGGAGCGGCCAATACGAGGGTTGGTTTTAGCTGACCCGAACCTGTCGTAACTTTGCGCTCAGAGCAGCGGAATGTGTCAAATCATTTCCACTGATTAAAAAATGGTGAGGTCATGTACTTAAAATAGTGTTGCTCCCGAGGTGGACCCTATATCACCCTCTATGAGAAAATGAAGTGCAACTTATGAATAAAAATAGTGCTTTTATTTATTTACATACAATTAGGGACAATAAGACATAAAATAGAAATAATTAGAGGTTAATATTTATTTCATTCTCACTACTTGAGGAAAGCACACTCATTTTTGTAAAACTAAATAAAATCCAAATTTGAGTAAGTAATTACGAATGAAGGCGGAATGCAATTACTTTATCACACAGCCTGTTACTTGTTCATTCAATGTTCGTGATTGATCTCTTCGATGATTGGAACTTTTACTAATACTGTCCACATTCTAAATTTAAATCGTTTTTAGATTCCCTAGGGGGTTAAAGAGCTATTTTAGTCCTTGTTTACGAAGGATAAACTAGCTCTTTTCGAATAGATGTGATAAGAAATCATTTTCGGAAGAAATGTCTCTCACTGTGTTTTAAAACTGCGCAGCCGTAGTCTACCCTACATAACTTCCGCCCAACTCTGCCGGTGTTGCCATCAGCGTAATGATGCCAACCTGAATCGTAACGACATATTTTTCAGATAAAATGGGCGCGTGCTCTAGTTGTTGTGGTGACGGCGGCGGCGGCGGCGTGGACGTGGTGCAGCAGCCACCAGACGACAGTTGGAACCCCCCGCCGCCCGGCCCGCCCATGGAAATGGGTCCCGGTCAGGGTGGATTCGCTAGGTGACCCCCTTCACGGTAGCAGTAACTTATTCTTAATTTATTGGTTAATAAAGATCATTTTGTATGTTGGAATTTTGTTTTAATGTACCTACATTACTCATACGTTCGCTCACACAACAGAACAATGACATCATTGCAGAAATGTTTAAATTTTTTGTTTAATATATTGAGTTTACACATTAAATTTTTATGAATTTTTAATTAATCCGTGGAAGTTATGGGCCTACTGTTTAAAAAGGACACATTAAGCCCGCGTCTTGGAGATCGCTGTAGATTTTAATTGAGTAACAGTATCCTTAGCCAAGTTGACTTTCTACAATCGTTAACGCTAATAGAAACGAAAAAAATGTATTGGAATGACATTTATAATCGCCATGTCACCCGGGGTGACGTATCGATTACAAATGTCACTCCAATACATTTTTTCCTGAGAATTATTTAAATACTAGTTTTTGCCCGCGGCTGTGACCACGTTAATATCGGTTTTCCTCCATATGGGAAATCCCGAAACAATCTTAGATTTATATGAAAAACCTTAGGACCACTTTTAGTTGAGCTAAAACAGGGATCAAGCTGTATCTTCAATTCTACTGGACTGATTTTGATGAAACATGCCGCAGTATTAAGTCGAAATAGTACTTTTAAGACCGTAACAGTTCAATCAAAATCTCTCCGTTGGTTTTTGCGTGAAGCTTGATCAAACAAACAAACAAACATTGACGGATTTGGTTTCAGAAGCCCTTAATTAGTCGATCTGAGTAATTTTTTTTTAATATTTTTAATTTTACAAAATTTGAGATTAATTAACAATTATAATTATAATAGTATAGATATGGGAACAACGACATTGACATGTTTAATCCTAAATAAATGCCTGTAAAAAAATATTTAAAAATGGAAGTTTATAATGGCTTCTGCTATAAAAGCCTGGAGACGGGAGTCGATGAACATTTTAAAGGCGTTTTTAACCGTACTGTCAGATTTGAAATTATTCCCCTGTGAAACGTTTTCTAAATCAGAGAAACCATGGAAATTAGTTAGAGCAAGGTCTGGTGAGTATGGTAGGGGAAAAAATACTGTATCCCAGCTCGGCATGATGCCAGGCGATGACCTGGTGAAGGTCGCGGGCAATCGGTGGATACAGATGGCTCATAGCCGCTCAGTATGGCGATCATTGGAGGAGGGCTATGTCCAGCAGTGGACGTCTGGGGGCTGATATGTGATGATGATTATACTGAGAATCAGTAATCAATGATACTTTTTATTTATTTATTTAAAACGTCATACTTACCAAGCTGTCACCTGTAGATTTGTTTTAATGTTCTATATCAGTTTATGTACATCGTTAAAGAACAACTTGACGCTAATTTAGCCCAAGACCCTAGAGTTAATTCACCCGACACTATACAAAAGATATTCCAGGTATCCTGTACGAGATTCTTGGGGCTGGTGGTTGGTCCAGGTAATGACGGAATCACTATTGAACTGCTGAAAGCGGGAGGGACACCTATACTTGGATTCATGCAGAAAATTTTCAATTCCGTCATACATCATGAAGACACATCGCCCTTGGCATGGGGCAGTTTAACTGTGTTGTACGTCAAGAAAGGTGATAGCAGCCTCTTGTAGAATTATAGACCTATCTCGCTCCTTAGCCACATATATAAGCTATTTTCGAGAATCATTACGGACAGTCTCGAAAGCAGGTTCATTCGTTGTTCGTTCATTCAACGCTCACCACTGATATTTATTTATTCCTTGCTTTTGGTTTATGGCGTTTGATCTGATATTTATTAAGTCGGATAAATATACACTCGACACTGGCAGAATCATCGTAGCGACTGCAGTCAATTGCCATTATGAAAAATAGAACAGAATTGATATTTGCGTAGTGTCGCCACGTCCTTAGTTCGCTTATTTGGGACTTGAAAAGCCAGCTTTAAATAATAATAGGATATAGTAACACAACAAAAATAAGTTACAACGATGTACCTGCGTAGTACTTAACCGTTGATAAGCGCGAAAATATTTCAGCAAATTAGACGACAGCGTTTGCGCGGGTAAAATCCCCATCGGCCATTGGTCAAACGTATGTGCACCATTGTGGGATCGGCCACTTCTTTTTTATGTCCACTTACTGTGCAGATGTTACGGACGAGATAACACCAGTTTGTCTGTCATTATATTTTTAACCTTACTTGTTGTGCAACAAGGTCTATTAAATTTTCCTTACAATCAGTTTTAATCAGCGTTTGTTAACATCCATTTGCGCCGTTGCAGAATGCCGATGTAAATTACTTTTGTGGTACTACTGTAACGAGAATTTCAAGTTTCCTTCAAAATATCGGCGAAGTGGGTAGAAAGTCTGTCTTTTATTGTTTTCAGATGATCGCGAGATGACTGCTCCTTTGCTGCATTCACAACATAAAAAATAATAATGCAATTTTTTTTATTTTTAATATCATACATAGAAACACAAAAAATACAGTATTATTGGCCCTGCGTTATTATAATTAATAATTTTATAAGAAGCGGTATATGATATGGTATTTTATACGACACAGGGATAGATGGCAGTGTAAAGGTAATGCAGCAGCTTATACAAATTCAACCTGGTGTATTGATTGTAGTTAACCAACTTTGCAAAGTACTTCATACAGCCTGTACGAGACTTCCCGTCCTCTATATGATATAAAACAGCAACCGTTACTAGGGTGAACCTGGAATAAACCATAGAAGCAAATATTTAAAATGTCTTATAAATCATCATATAAATTAATAAACAGCGTTATTTATTTGGATTATGCATAGGATATTACAAACAAAATAGTGCGCTGTATTAATACCATAAACAGCCTCCGGGAATTTTGCCTAGTCAAAGTGGTAATTGTCGAATTGACATCAAAATTCCCAATGAAATGAGATACCCCCGAATTTCATTAATTTATGAAAATTATATAACAACGCCAAACAAGACTGCGGCTGTGCATTCTTTTTAAAACTTAAAAAAAATCATAAGCAGCGATATTAGGGATTTTCAAACCCGCACTCCTAGTTCTATAAGAAATATAAAAGAAAATAGGCTAATAATAAAATACAAATCAAAATAGCAACATAGCCAATACAGAGAAATATGTGAGGAGTTTTAGCGTCAACCGGAGTGAAGCATCATTTGAAGTTTTATTTAAACGTGTTTTTTTTGCATTAATCGTCAATATTCTTGAACAATATGAAACATTGGAATAATAGTGTGACTAACATACCAAAGTGACAGTATTTTTTCAAGGCAATAAGTCTGCTGATATTCTTGCCCAGTCAATCTGTTAATGTAGTAATCTTTGGATTAACGTCAAAACTCCCAAGAAGGAAAAAAATATAAGCATTTTATTGTTAAATTGACGAAACTATGTGTGTAAAATGATGACTTAAAGGTTTTAGATACCAGGCCATGCAATACATAAAAAAAGAAATATGTAAAAGATTAATGTCAAAATATATTTGTTGAGTTTTGGCGGCAACCCTCTAAAGTTTTATTTTAGTATTTAATAAGACAGGAAAATTTGCTGTTATGTAATCAGTCGTAAATAATCCTGAACTCCGTATGTTTTTCTAATGTAAAACAACAAAATAAGATGGCTACAATTTTATTGCTGTCAGTTTCGTTTAGTAACGTCAAAATTAAAAGATTTAGGCGCGATTTCAGAACACACGGATTAAAGATACTCAAAAATCTCAGAATAAAGACAGCAAAAACGCAACAGTTTTTTTAACCGTTTGTCACAAACAAAGGAACTCGTTATAAATATTTGCTATCTCGCTATAAATTTAGTTAAGTTCTGTACAATAGAATCGGCACCAATATTGAAACATTGGAATAAAACTGTGACTGACACTGCAAAGTGATCGTATTTTTTCAAGGCAATTGGACTGCCGGAACATTTGTCCTGCTAACGTGTTAATCGTTGGAATGACTTCAAAATTCCCAAGAAGCAATAAAATGTAATACACCAGCATTATTTGTTAAAATGAAGAAAATGCTATTGAAATGAAGGCAATATAAAGGTCTTTTGAAAACTATATAACTATGTCAGACAAGGTGGACTTATGAAAATTATATAATTATTCAATACATTGTAATATCGATTTAAATGTTTCCTCATTTTTAACTCGCGCAATGGCATAACGTTTCAAGATGCCATAAAGAAAAAAAAATCGTTATCTCTTAATATTAATATTAGATAATTATTTACACTATAATAATTTTTGTTAATTAGAAATTATATTTACTAGTATATATTATACATACACATACTCACGGCGGTATTACAAACAGGTAGGCAGAGATTACAGTTTATCACATACTTGATCTTGACAGGACATTGGACAGCGTTTTACTATTATCTATTGCAATCTTTATAGACGCCTGCCAAGCCTGAAGATTCCCCATCTGATGGAGAAGGATGTGCAGAAGTGCACTTCAAAAAAGTTGACGACGATGAAAATATGGGAAGGCTACTACAAAGAACACATTTAAATTCTGTCTCAACATGCTGATTATCGCAGTAATGCGATCTCTTCCAGATAGGCTTGAATAGACAGGATTTGATGATGTCTTGGTGGAAGTAGCTATATTCAAAATTAACACCAAATTAATTTATTTTTTATAGTTTCACCTTGCCAGGAGTGATGGACCCTAAATGTTTTACTCGACCGATGTAGAGAGGCTCGCCTTTGTGCGTGTTCCCGGCTGGGATCGCTCTGTCCGGCACAAGGCCGTTGCTGCTGGATATCCACTGAACGGCATGCGGCTTAGCGAGTAACACCTGAACATGTGAAACATACAGGGATATACAGTTTAAACCTGAAGTGATAAAATTATTGATAGAATCAAATTATTAAAATTAAAATCAGGCTATAATTAGCTGATGTTTATTTAATATAAGCCAAAATAAATTCACAACAATCCGGGAGGGTAGAATGTTCTTTAAATTAAATGGATCAAAAGTCAATCAGGCTACGGATGAGGAATATTGATAAAGAGGACAGGGAAAGAAGATATGAATGAATTAAGTGGTAAATGAATGAATGAATTTATGATTTGATTATTTACTAATGTAATCACGAGAATCTTCCAAAACCTTTCACAATGTACCTAGACTGAAGTTTTCTTAAGGATGATGTCAAAATATCAAGTCACAATTGGCTAACCTCAAAGTTATGCACCGATATTTCTTTTCCTGCAAATGGCACATACGCAGCTTTGTGTTTAGCAGCTAATTTGCCAGGGAGAAAGTCTCCGTCGTGATGTGCTCTGATGACCCAGAGGGGACTACCGTCCCATCCCTCCTTGCCCGCTACGAACGCCCGAACTTCCAAGTGTGAGAGTGTGTTGGGAGTAGCTGATGCCCAGTCAATATCATCTGCAAATATAAATGCAATCGAAATCACATATTTATTTATATGAAGTACTTTGGTGGTGTAGTGGTGTTAGACACCGCTTACGATCGAAAGATCGTGGGGTCGATCCAGGTCCCGTACCACTGAGTTGTAGGAAAACTTCATGAGGAAACCTGCACGCTCGCATGGTATATGAAGTTTACCAACCCGCACTAGACTACAGCCTAATCCCCTCCTGATCAGAGGAGGTCCGTACCACTGTATTGGGGACGAATATGGACTGGGGATGACAATGAAGTGTTTATTAACCCCTTGACCTACACGATATCTGCCAATTGCGCGAGCTATAGTAAACAAGAAAGTCGGTCGCGCGCCATGCCATTCGACTGTTCGGCCTGCATCCGAACTGGCGCAACATGTATACTTTTGATGACATACATATATATTTCAGTGCAACCAAAGAAATTATGAAATAATAAATGATGAGTATAAGAGATTTTTATTTTATTGATTAATGGCGTTTTGGAATAATTCAATTCAGGTTTCTGTCACAGAACAAACTATGATTTCTGTGATAGCGATAGGCTGAAATATTGTAACCACATTCTTAGATTTCACTTAGCCTATGTAACCCAAAATAATTTAAGGATTCAATCATCAAAATCTATTCAGATGCTTAAACACATTCACTGCCGAGCGAAAAAGAGGTGAGGAGGATGAATTTGACGAATTTACTAGTTTCTGAAAAAGCTCATAAAAATCAAACTAAAAATGATGTTTACATAATTCACAAAGCAAATTAGACCATTTATAACGTGTTATAAATTTATCTGAGTAAATTCAAATCTCGGAAACAATCATAAAATCTTATTTTTTTGTTAGTAAGTAGTTGTTTGAACACGAGTGGGCGGTCCTTTTGCAACGGCACAGGCAGCGAATGTGTCAAAAGTTTACGTGGACTAAAGAAACCCAGATATATATGTACATGAATCCTGAAAACTTCCTTTCTTTTGGCAGGTACGTAAAAATTAACGTACCTTCAACATAGATCGGCGGAAGCTGGGGCTGAGGTTCTGCCGCTGATGAGTAGATGTGGTTGGTTACAAACGTGGGAGCCTGCGGCACAGGCTCGTGTGGCGGAGGGTACATGGGCATCATGACCGGCGCCGGCATGTACGTGAAGGAGCCAGGGTGCGGCGGCGGCGCCCCCGCGTGTGGAGGGTACCCATAGTGCGGGTGCGGCGGCGGGCCGTCTGTTTCGCACGTAAAATAATAACAATAATATTCCGGACACTCACGCACATTGATCTAGCCCTAAACTAGGATTTCTTGTGCCTTGGGTACTAGACAACGATATACATACTTATATAGATAAATGCAACACATAAATAGATAAATACGTCCATGATTCGGATACAAACATTTGTGCTCATTATACAAAGTTTGTTCCTATCGGGATTCGAACCTGGGACATACTGACACAGAAAGCAGGGTCACTGCCACTGTGCTAATCAGTCGTCAAATATTTGTTAATCAGTTATTATGGGAAAGGCCTATATTAGCCCTGTATCCAGCAGTGTACCTTTTTGTCACAGAGAAAGTCCTACATAGGACTACCGCAGGTCGCGGGATAGTTTGTGCGATGTGTCAGTCTCTTTCTGACTAATAACTACTGTGACCACTTCTCTATCATATTTTCAATAACTCTTTCATTCTCCCTCACTCTTCTTTCTCATTTATTTTCTCTTTGACCGTGCACTACGTCGTGCAAGACATTTTAATATTACAAAACACTTGATTCTTTCAAAACAGATTAATTAATATACAGCAAGTTTGAATCTGATAATTGTAAGAAAATATATGTGTTTCTAGCTATTATTGTAGTTGACTATAGATAATAATCATAAAATTGTTAATCTAAAATAGATATCAAGGTTCTTTTCCACCATGGATGTAGTAAGCGAAACAAAAGCAGTGATAGTTAATAGTAAGCAAATATCATGCATATCAAGTTAGATTAGTTAGATTTCGAAACTTAATCCAAACGTAATTCAGACGTTTCGGAATCATGTGCTTATTGATTATCACTTGCCTATTATGTAATTATCACTCGCCTTAAATGGTGAAGGAAAACTTTGCGAGTAAACCCGCATGCTCTAATAGATTTTCTGAACGAAGTATAAACGTGTATTAAGCCAGCGTCGTGAACTATAGATTAATCCCTCTCATTAAAAGATCCGTGGACTGTAATGCAACAGTAGATGGATTAATTCTGATACTAGTAAAGGTGCATACGCCCACCTGATGTTATATGACGCCTGTTAGACTTCTGCAGTTGATTAGAGACATCTCAGATTGTCTCCGAGATCATAGACATAACAGCATAAAATATGCATTTATCCCTATGATTACAGTGACTTCTTTTACCATCCAACCGCAACAAAGCAACTCTCAAATCACAGCTACCTATTTAGTGGTACATTAAATATTAGGAATATAAAATGAGAAAGAACTCACTGTGAGACATCTGGTAAGAGGATTTTCACAAAAGGTTTTTCACAAAGGAAAACAAGCAAATAAACTTATTTGTTCAAAGGTGATCGGGCGTTCACTGAGCTAGTTGTTTATCATTATTTGTACCTATCGCCCTATCGCTGGAAACTTCGACGCGTTTCAATATGATAAGATAACTTTCTATCCTACGAAACATAAATGAATGTTCATGTTTCAATTCTGCTAGCCGGATACCTTATACCTTATCTTCAACCTGTATTACAATTTAAATCAGTCAAAAATTTATCTCTGTAAAATTAATGTGGTATGATTAATATCACTAACTTGCACCAGGCTAGCGTAGGAGACTACTACAGCCTATTCCCCCCTCTTGATTAGGGGAGGTCAGACCTAATTCAGAAATTATCGTCGTTTTGAAGTCATGTATTACGTGGCAAAGCTTAAAAGATTGCCAAATTGAAGTGGCAATGGGCAAGACATATAGCTCATTTCTATGACGACGAGTCCGAGGAACAGTGGGGTTGTAATAAAGTATTAGAGTGGTAACGCTAGACGAACATGATATGATGATGATGACATATGATTCGAAATGAACATGCTTTAAATCGACCCCTTTCCAGTTGGAGTGATAAGATCAACCGATCGGTGTGGTGATCATTGGAGGAAGGTCCTTCCAACCCAAAAAATGTTCGTTGTTAGTTATAGAACTAAAAACGAACTTTTTTTTGGGCTGACATGACAATAATAGATGCTTTAAACATTAATGAATTAAATAAACTGAAAACATGTTTGGAGAAATATAAATGGATTTTTAATAATTGCTCCCAAGGTTGTTTTATTAACATCAAGAATCGTTTTATTAACCATATCTAATGCCTATTTCATTAAAATGAACTTCAAAGATTTAAGATAAAGATATTACATTAGGGATATATATTAGATAAAGTATTCATATTTTGATTCGATTATAATTATAGCTATTGTTTTCAATCAACAGATGGGTATGATTAGGATTGAATTTGTTGATTCATTTCATATTTCTTTTTATACTTTTCAGTTGTTTAATATAAAATGTTTTATCAATATTTTTGGCCTCTCAGTTGGTTCTTCAATATATTTGGAATAACGAAACCTTTAGTGTCCAGGAATGGAGAACCAAGAAGAATTAATTGGTGGTTTAAAATGTGGTCGATAATTATTGCGCTCGCATTTATCATCAGTTTTATAATGACGAATGAAGCCATTGAATTGTCATTAAAGTATAACCTAGAAAAAATTTCAAATTGTAATGATTTAGTGACGAACGTAATAATAATTTTTATTAATTTAATGAATGGAGAAAATACTTGTATCGTCTTATATGAGACGATAGATAAAATATTAAATAGAATTGGCGTCGACCGGAAAGTACTAAAATTGTTCGCAATAAAAATGTATGTTTGGTTTTGTACACCAATAATTGCTTTTATTGTAATAATTATACTAGAAGTCATCAACAGTAATCCACCTTTTATTCTTTTAATAAGAATTCCAGTAACATTATCAATGTTACATTTATTGATGCAGCTTTATGTAATACTTGGTATAGTTAAGGTTATTAATAATAAATTATCTGGAGCATTAAAGCGATACGACGAAATTAACTATCACAAAGATAGGCAACGGCTAAGAATCTTCACGTACATTATCGAACCAGATATTAAATTCCTAAAAATCAACAATGAACATATAGAGCTGAAACGTCTTTGCGAAATTTATGATGAATTAAATATGTGTAATCAATTGCTTGAGAAACACCACGGATTGCAGGTACAGTAAAACATATTAGTTCTTTTTCAGATAACAGCTTGAAAAATGGGTTCAGGTATTTTTTAAGGTTCATATATGTGAGTTTTTTAGTGGGCCGAGGTTATTCTTTCCTAAGTATTTGGATATATTCCATATTTGTCTTCATCTCTCCACATCATCTGTCATCTGTCATCCTCACTTTATTATTTATTCTTAGCTAATTATTGAAGTCGCTATTTCAGATCTTATAGTCCGCGCGGAATTCGACGGTCGCACTTTAGATTTGTGGGTAACAAAGTAATTAAAGAGACGAAAATTGGCGAAAATATACCATTCCTCCGTCGCTCACAAACTCAACGGGTTTCGCGTAGACTGATAAATTTATTTCCCTGATAAATTTTCGATGCAGTGAGAATGGTCTGAGAGATAGACCAGAATAATGGGCAGCAACTGAATCCAAAAAGTCAAGGAACATCAGTGAAGTATACGGCAAATTCTCAATTCGATGGTGGAGTAGTGGGCTTTGAAGAGTCTTGTGATGTGGACTGCATCATATTAATGATAATTCTTATTCACTTGTTTCATTTTGTACGTTTCAGGTTTTGATGTCAATCTGGCTCATGTTCTCGTGTGCAGTAGCTGGTGTAACTATGATTGTGTGTAATCTGGTATGAATTTCTTCTTTTTGTTTTATCAAATGAAGAAGAGAAAGCACATATTGCATTTCTATTATTGCGGATAAGCACGACATAACAATTTTTATCATTTGTATTGTTTGTAATAATGAATTTTCAATGATACCCTGCTTAAAAATTGCACTCGATCGTAGTTCGATTTTGATCAAACTCAATTTCCATGACTAAGTAGCTGCCGGGAAAATATATTCACCTTGTAACTAGAGAGAGTGGTAAACGCATTTATAATATGTGCATCTTGATGACGTTAATATCAGTTGTTTTCATGTTAATGCTGGTACGATTTACCAAAATCATGTTCAGCACATTTGTGTACAATTATATTGCAAACCAGTGCAATAGAGCGCGCGTAAAAGTCCGCTGTATATTGCTGTGTACTGGTGGAGTTTCACCCCGCCGTAATGTTGTTAAAATATTTGGTTCCATCTCTGGTATCACTTATGGAACATTTCTAAAACAGTCCATATTTGTTTCTTTTATTGGTCACGGACTTCCCCTCCTTATAGACTTCTTAAACTTCTCTGACTTTATACGAGGTGATTGACGTTGTTCCAATATTAGAAACACCATAACATATTCGCAAATCGAAATTCGATAAACGACCATCTTTTTAATGCAGGCTTTCACCTAATCGAGGCTTTATCACAAAAACAGCAAATCTTTTTTTAAAGATTTAGATTTATTTTAAAGATCTTTTTCTCATTTTGTTTTTACACGATTTTTTTAATTCGGTTGATTGTGCGGGTTGCTGTGATGAGCATGTTTTGGCATTTATCGTAATCCCTTTTCTTAAATATTACAGACCAAAATCCAATGGCTGCTTGTTGTCCGCACCGTGTCGCCATTTGTCTGGATATTTACTGGATGTTACATTGACGATCACCTGCAGAAAGAGGTTGACAACACGAACAATCTTATTATTAAATGCTTGATTGATTATCGATGTGGTAAATATTTATTTTAAAGTGTTTTGTCATATTTAGATATAACAAATCGTATAATAAATTTTGCAATCAGTAGATAGATGTCTGTGGACTGATATGATGATGATGACGTCCACCGTTGGACATAGTTGTAATGATCGGCATGCTGACGACGACGAGCCACCCGCTTCCAACGATTATACGCGATCTTAATCTGGTCATCAGTTTTTAGGATCATTCTTTAGGACCCCAATGCTTCTGCAAATCGCAATCGCTTCTGTATGTGCCCACTGCCACTTCAGCTATGCAATCTTTTGAGCCACGTGACTCTGATTCTTTTGAGGACTTCCTCATTGCAGTTTTTATCTAGCAGGGAAATTCCGAGTATAGCTCTTATCATTATTTGCTGGGCTACAACAACACTTGTACATACATGCACATATATAAACTCACACCGGTATCCTATAAGGGTAGGCACAGACAACAGTTCGCCACATACCACGATCTGACAGACCTTTCTGGCCTCATCCACATCCATACATCTTTTCATATACTTTCGTAAATTAAGGGTGCTATTTTTTATTAAATAAATCATATACAATGTGTATAGAAGGACTTAATCCCTAAGGCGTTCTTTACCGTTCAACCTTTGATAATGCTAAGATAATAAAGTAGTTGTATTATTTGTAAGAATATAAAAATATAGGGCATTAGCATAACAATGCCTCCTGCCTGTGTATTTAACGCTGTGTATTAAGCGTCACTTCATTATCTTCTCGCGGATACTATGAGAACCTGCTAATGAATGTACCAGGATAATGGAGTGTTATCCTGCATGTCTACTAAAATCTATTGCGATCCGCGAATCAGTCCACCAAGCGTGGAAATTAGGGCAGACCCCCCCCTTTTTATGGAGGAAGCCCATGTCCAGCAGTGGACTTGAGCAGTGGATACACTAATATAATATAATTTTTATTACATCACCATTATTCTTCTTCTTCTTTCTTGGTTTATGGCGTTTGACCAATTTGGTACAATTCTGCCAGTATCTAGTTATAAAAGTGTTATAAACTTAAGGGGTCGTGATCGTTGAAGATAAAGAATTTTGGTTTTTGGAAAGACAGAAGGTCCTTCGTCACCATTATTCTAAACTAGATGTATATTCGTTGTATTTACTTTTCAGATCCAATTCGGAAATTCACTTTGGAGGCTTTCAAACAGTTGGTGAACACTAATCGACTCCAGTTCACGGCCTGTAGTCTCTTTAAACTGAATTATGCAATGATTCTGGGCACCATTTTGAATGTACTGACCTATAGTATAATTTTGATTCAATTATTTTTAGGTGTTTAAATGAGAGTATATATTAGTTACACTTTATTACATATATATTGGCGTGTATGTGGGTTAATTGACACAGATTACATTATATGTTTTTTTGGTTCTATTGTGTCGCATTTGGGAGATTAGCGCCCAATTGTTTCATCTCAGGCTGCGACATCTTCCAGGTAACCTTTAATTCAGAGGTCTTTAAATGTTTTTGTCTTGTAGACTACTTTGTCATATTTTTCGGTTTTGTNATATATTAGTTACACTTTATTACATATATATTGGCGTGTATGTGGGTTAATTGACACAGATTACATTATATATTTTTTTGGTTCTATTGTGTCGCATTTGGGAGATTAGCGCCCAATTGTTTCATCTCAGGCTGCGACATCTTCCAGGTAACCTTTAATTCAGAGGTCTTTAAATGTTTTTGTCTTGTAGACTACTTTGTCATATTTTTCGGTTTTGCGTAGACACCCAGCTTGGTTAATATTGAATATATGCAAATTTCTCAACTTCTAATTTGTATTTAACAGCTGATATAGTACGGCTTACTTTGAAAAGTTCTAAACTGTAGTGAAGGCATTAGTGTTCCTTAGGTATGAGTATAAACTACTTTGACTATCAATGCTTTAGATTTACAGAATTCTATTTAGATATAAATCATTGTTATTATCATAGATGTCTTTGATTACTCCCTTTTGTTATAGGTTTGCACCAAATACTATTATTATCAAAATTATTACCAAAAAAATATTAATACAAAATTAATTTAATCATCACCATAATCTCCAGTCTATATTCATCCCTACTACAAGGGCGCGAACCTCCCATAATCGGGAGGGGGATTAGTCTAGAACGAGTTGGTAGACTTCATTCACCCATACAGGCATGCAGGTTTCCTCACGAAGTTTTTCTTCTCCATTAAGTGTCTTAAGGTAGTGTCTAAAATGTAAACCGTACATGAAATAGAAATTACTTAGTGGTACGCGACTGGGATGTAACCTAAAACCTTATCATCGCAAGCAGTGTCTGATATCACGAGATCACCTTTTTACGAAATTATATTAAATGATTCGTGGGTAGATCGATTTCTTAATAAGTATGTATTTTATTGTGGGTCACTAAAAGTCTATGTCGTTATGGGTCAAATTGTTTTGAATACTTAGTGTAGCTAT
>WUAW01004836.1:846-13907 GCA_017165845.1 Thaumetopoea pityocampa | reverse complement strand
TATTTTATTGTGGGTCACTAAAAGTCTATGTCGTTATGGGTCAAATTGTTTTGAATACTTAGTGTAGCTATTGTATAAAAAGGAATCTGGGTAAGAAATACTAGGTGCATTTTTAGATTTATTTATAATGTATAAAAAAAATATTTCGAGATTCTACGAAATAAATCTAAGTAATTACAGTATTGATTGTGTAAAATAAAAAATCACGTTTATATACATTCATTCTGTTACTCTTGTTATTATTATTCTAATGGTATTTCTAATTAGTAACATTTCCAATTGTATTCGTAACATAATCTTTTTTCACATGATTGAAATTGAAAATGTTTTCGCTTGATATTTCATCATAATTATGATGGAAAAGCTAATTATAATTAGAATATAAGAATATAGTTAGTTTGTAGGTACGGTATGTGCTTCTGGTATTGTGGATGTGGGTGATTTCTTATCAGGTAGACTTCATGGTTGTCTGCCTCTTCTATTCGAAAGGAAGTTTATTAATAAAATTATCAATTAGCAACATTCTCCACTTTAGATCGACAAATATGAAAAAAAAAATCTTGTTCTCTAACAATAAAGTGGTTGATTTTATTGAACAAGAAAACGTTATATTCTTATTCAATGAGTTAATTTTAACCTTTTCAGTGAAGCAAATAGATTCTTTTGAGAGAGTTGATTAAATTTTATTTTTCAATATATTCTATTTCAGTTAATTAATTTTAACAATTTTATTTAAATAACTACTCATTCAAAGCGTTAATTTTAAATATATTCTTATTCAGAAAGTTAATTTTAACTATTTTTTAGAGAATAAGGGAGTGATTTTTTTTTATTTATGGTGACAATTAATTTTAATAACATTTTCATGAAAACAAAGCTTTATATTTTTTAAGTTAATTTAAATATTATTTACTGAGTAAGAAAATGGTTAAAATTTATTGATACTTATTCATTTTCAATATCACTACTACTACAATTTATCGTTATTATTATTGTACTTATCAATGTTTAGGAAATGGTTGATAAAAATGACAGATTTAATTCTGAAATTGAGAAAATCCGAATAATAAGAAATTTCAATTGTTGAAAGAAAATTAATAAGAAATATTTAAGAAAGATTTAAATTTTAGGAAAGATTTTTAATAAGAAATTTCATGTTCTCTTATTTTCGGTGTTTCCCTATCAGATAGATAGATGTCGCTGTTGTAATTTTCAGTGCATCAAATATATCCACATATTTACTTGATAAATCCCTTCAGTTAAATGATATCGATATTATAGAACAATGCAGTATGGTATGGGTTGGTTTATTGTCATGTGGAAAGCTTATGGTGCTATAGATTATGTTCTAAAGTTGAAACCGGAGCTGGATGTTCACCAATCATGCTCTCTGACGATCCTTATCAGCATCCGGTGGCCCGTGTGGTCTTTCATAAGGTGGTGGACGATAAGGCTCTTGTTCTTTTTTGTCCGCCGGTCCAGACATGGCTGTAATCAATATTAAGTATAAATATAAAAGCATTGTTAGTTGAGTGGTCAAACGCTTGCGTTGCATTCTCAAGCTCATGGTTCTGATTGCTGGAGAATCAGTCTATCGTCTATATCTAGCAGTGGAACTTCAACAGACTGATCATCATCAACATCTTGAGGAGCAAGAATTAAATGGAAATAAGGCCATTCCATCTCTTCCCGTTGATGCTGTGAGTTTCAGCTGAAGGACGTACTAGAACAATGGGTAACTTTATCAGTCAAGTAGTTGATAAATTATACGAATATACTATATTACTATATTATATACTAGCTTTTGCCCGCGGCTCCGCCCGCGTGATTGTCGGTTTTCTGCTACATGGAAAATACCGATACAATCATAGATTTACATAAAAAACAAAAGAACCACTTTTACTTGGCCTCTCGTGCCTTAACGTAGGCTATTAAAAGAGGAATCAAGTTGTATCTTCAATTCTACTGGACCGATTTTGATGAAACATTCCCTATTATTTAAGTTGGAATAGTACCTTTGAGACTGTAATAGCTTAACCAAAATCTACTCGCTAGTTTTTGCGTGAAACCCGAACAAATAAACAAACATCGACGGATTCGGTTTCAGAAGCCCTGAATTAGTCGATCTGAGTAGTTTGTTTTTAAATATCTTTGATTTTTGAAAATTTGACATTTAACAATTTTATAATAGTAATAGAATAGACAATAGATAGATACACAAACGAAGACGCTTATGTCAATGGAATTACGGTATTTAATAAATTTTGACAAATTAGAGATCTGTCACTGATTTATTAACAAAAAAAGACTGAAAAATTTTTAAATGAAAATTTGATCATCATCAACCTATCTACTATCTTATTGCTGGGCACGGGCCTCCCCTCAGAATGAGAGGGGTAGGCTGTAGTCCGTCCGTCCGTCCGACTTCTTCTTTTCAGTTGGTGTCTTCATTCCCGAATGTCGCGTCCGTTTGACTGTACAATGCACTGTGCCCTTCTTCCAAGTACTCCTGTCCTCGGCGGTCTTCATATTTCAGGTATTAGTAGACTGGTTAGTGTCTTCACTAGATCTGACCAAAGGCTAGATCAGCGACCGCGTGGTCTTTTACCGTCCACCTGACTTATTATCATTAGCTTATCCAGGTTGTACGGGGTTCAGGTGTACATTTAAATAATAATCACTGATAATACTGTAAACTGTATTGATTTGAACTACTGTACTGTTACTGATACTGATAAATGAGTGCGTGCGGTGCGCTTGATGACCGGCGACGAACTCGCCAGGTAAATTACTTATTTGCGTAATGCACCAAACTGATGACTGATGATGATGATGATTTCTACGAGCAAAATTGTCCCATATAATCGAGTATACGTTGGAAACAGGGTAGTTTTGTGGTTATTCCGAGCTCTTTGAGAATGGACACGTTCGTTTGACGTACCGCCCGTGGAATGCGCGGCATACATCGACAGCACCACATCTCGAAGGCATCTATTTTGGCTCTTTCTTTCTGCCTTATTATACAAGTTTCAGCGCCGTAGGAGAAGATTGAGAAGACCAGTGTGCGTACTTCGAGAATTCGAAGAAAATTTCACGCACGTCGTAAAGAAAATCTCTCAGGAATGTAGGTTACCTCGAGGTGTTCTAACGGTTTGAAGCGAGTGATGACCCAGTAGCAGGTAAACAAAGCGGTATATTTACGCTTTTGGTTAATATTTACGCCGCCACCAGATTTGACATGTCGGGTGCTGTGTGCTATTATTTTTTTTTACACAAATGCATGCATAAGGGCGGTTAAATTGATATAAAAATAATAAAAAAAATCTTAGTTATATATCCTCGCATACATTAACCTAGGATTATAATACTCATCCTAGATCAATGTATGCGAGTGTCCCAAATGTATTATTATTGACGTAACTCTTCTAAATTGCGTGATGACTATTATTTCTATTTAATTTTAAATATAATGAACTGTAATTCATAATCATCATCATTATTTCATCATCATCATTCCTACTATGCCACTACTATGCCAATAAAAAAAAAACACTGTCTACTATGCCAATTAGTCGTTAAAGTCGTTAATAAATGATTCTGGTTAATAAATAATCCCAATTATTAAATAACGATAATATTTTAGTCGGTGGTACAGCGCAGTTCTGCTTACCTATGCCAGATGGTTTTCTGCACGTCTTCAGCCGAACACCACTTTACCAGTAGACTGTTAACTAAACAATAAACGAATTTCTAGCTTTTAAATAAACTCGTGTGCTGTGATATCGAGCGTGCACGATTTATCTTAAAGATGTTATCAAATCATCTAAACTTGGGATTTCCCGATCTTCTGATGGACATCGGTGACGCTAATTTTAAGATGAAACTGATACGAATTATCGTGTACTGATATAACGAAATTAATATGTATGTGACGTGTATATCTCTAACTGTCATAGATAATACTATATTTTTTACTATTTCGTAGTTGGTTTGTCTCCGTGTGGACTGATTTTGATTATCTACCCACATTTTTGACACTTCTGCTATTAACTAAAGTTATTCACTTTAGAAAGTAAGTTTTGAGAATACATTGGCGATCCAGTGGCACTAAGCACGACCTGCGATCGAAAAGGTCGCGGGTTTAATCCCAGTCTTCCTAATAAGGAGAGGTCCGTGCCCCTGTACTAGGGACGAATATAGACTGGGGATGATGGGATGTGATGATTCACTTTGATTAAATTATATCTGAAATTCAGACAAGATCCAGTAGAGTGGATTTGCCAAAGTGATCGGTAATCGTTCGAGCGTAGCAATCAGTTAGATTACACAGAAAAGGCTGTAACAGCAAAAGCAGGCATCAATAGCACAAGAGAGAGTAAACGAAGTTCTAGGTGATTTTAAGGTTAGACCAGGTTCTAAAGTGGCATCGGCTACTGTTCTACTTGACTCTGGTATTATTCTTGAGTGAAGGTCTCTGTGGCGGGAGTGAAGATCTCTTCTCGGGGATGCTGTGAGAACCGGTTAAGGGATTATCAACCAGTTAAGCGTTATCCTATTATTCAATTAAAATCTACTGCGACCTCCAAAATGACTGCCAAGCGTGGTGATTGTGACAAATTCCTCCTTTATAAGGAAGAGGCAGCAAGACCAGCGGTGGGTTTCCACGGACTGATGTGAGGAGGGTCTGATGTTATTATATTGTGTTGCTGCTTATAGTGATGTGAATCATCGAAGCTGCTATTACTCATTGTCAGGGGTTCACAACAGTCATTTTAGTAATGCACGTATTCAGTTCGATGGTAGTCCCGAGACTTACATTCAATTAAATACTTTTAAGGGTACCGCATATTTTTAATTTCCATTGTGTGCATCACGTGTATTCTTTTACTAGCTGTTGTCGGCGGCTCCGCCCGCGTGAATATCGGTTTTCCGCTACATGTGAAATCCCGAAACAATAATAGATTTATATAAAAAGCCTAAGAACCACTTTTACTTGACCTCTCATACATTAATAACGGGTATTAAAACAGAGATCAAGCTGTATTTTCAATTCTACTGGACCGATTTTGATAAAACATGCCGCAGTATTTAAGTCGGAATAGTTTAACCAAAATCTATCAGCAGGTTTTAGCGTGAAGCCCAAACAAACAATATATACAAATATCGACATATTCGGTTTCAGAAGCTCTTAATTAGTCGATCTGTGTAGTTGGTTTTTAAATATCTTTGAATTTTGAAAATTTGATATTTAACAATTTTATAATAGTATAGATAAGAATCAGAACAATAAATTAGCGACTGTGAACATTGCTCCTATCTGCTTTGTCCTAACTTGAGATGCAGTCAGGCCATTCATGCCACATCGCTTCGAAGGTAGAAGGACAGCCGTCTAGCAGTCGGCAGCGGACAACGTAGCTTCTGTATTGAGCATCATGTGCATCATTATCAACTTTCTGTGCCAATGACTTCCGGGTTCGAATTCCGGTAGGGGCAAACTTTATGTGATAAGCTGAAATCTTGGACGTATATATCAAATCAAAACTATACATTAAATTCTAGTCTGGGCCTGGAGCAATGTGTGTGAAAAATTCACAATATTATGATTATGTTACTAGCTTTTGGCCGCGGCTCCGCCCGGGTGAATGTCGGTTTTCCGCTATATGGGAAATCCCGACACAATCATAGATTTATATAAAAATACTTAGAACCACTTTTACTTGACCTCTCGTACTTTAACTACCCCTACTAAAATAGGGATCAAGCTGTATCTTTAATTCTACCGGACGGATTTTGATGAAACATGTATTATCAGTATTTAAGGCGGAATAGTACTTTTAAGATTGTAATAGTTCAACCGAAATATACCCGCTAGTTTTTGCGCGAAGCCCAAACAAACTAACAAACAAACATCAACGTCTTCTGTTTCAGAAGCCCTTAATTAGTCGATCTGAGTAGTTTGGTTTTAAATCTTTGATTTTTGAAAATTTGACATAGGTGTAACAATTTTATAATAGTACTAGCTTTTGCCCGCGGCTCAGTCCGCGTGAATATTGGTTTTCCACAACATGGGAAATCCCGACACAATCATAGATTTATATATAAAACAACCACTTTTACTGGACCTCTCGTATCTTAGCGGCGGCTACTAAAACAGGGATCAAGCTGTATCTTCAATTCTACTAGACCTTATTTGTTGAAACATGCCACAGTATTTAAGTCGGAATAATACCTTTAAGACGGTAATAGCTTAAACAAATCTACCTGTTGGTTTTTACGTAAAGCTCAAACAAACAAACAAAGATCGATGGATTCAGTTTCAGAAGCTCTTAATTAGTTGATCTAAGTAGTTTGTTATAAATATCTTTTATTTTTGAAAATTTGACATTTATCAATTTTATAATAGTATAAATAGATGGATATTATTATAAGCATGGAAGACGTAGCGACCAGAGCAAATATTTTGTAAAATCGAATGTACTTACGACATGTAATCGCGACTACATGTCGAATAGAACAATAATACTTGTAGGTACAATAATAATGTATAGTAAGTAATAATAAGTAATGTATAGTAAGTAGTAATAGTAATAATAATGTGTAGTACATTAATAAAATTATTCTTTTGTAGCCCCCTGACAATAAATATCATAACAGCTTCGATAATTCACACTGGTGTAGGCGACTACAGATATACATATAATATTGTGGGGTGCTTTTAAACGACTTCCCCTTACAATGCAAATCTAATAGGTAAACGCACTAAAATTCCTGCTACAATTAGTTTTATTCAGACATACAGACGGTACCAGTCATATCAGGGTACGTTTTATCCGGAAAGATGTTTCTTCTTGGGTGAATTATCCATTAAATTTGTTTATATCTATGCGGTAGAACTGTGGTAGAGTTGGGATCGGCGAGTATGAGAAATTGGTCAGGAGTTCTGACTTGTTGCATATAACAATATTTTGACGTCTATTCGGACCCATAAGTGCCCATAACTGCTAGTGGATGTCATTATAATGACGAAATACTAAGATTTTAGAACAAAACTCTCATATTTTAAATTTTTGATACGTTTCCAATTCAAAATTATTATTATCAGTCCGTGGAAGCCTATTCTTGGACATGAGCCTCTTCCTCAAAAGAAGGGATTTGTCATAATTTGGATCGTTTTGGACATGGCAATAGATTTTAATTGATAACAAGATAACGCTGTAGCCTCTTACCTGGTACACCTCTATCTGCTTCTCACAGCATCTATGGGAAGAAACAGAGTGACGCTATACTTATTCCGGCGCCACACAGAAATTAAACTATTATTAGATCTATAAACATTTCATAGTAACTTTGCTATTATGATTAAGTCAGGCGTCCACGATTTTAGTCTAATCCCTTAAGTTCCCAAAGTGGTCCAGGTGGACCCGCAAGCGTCCATGGGAGACTCGACTTGGGTCTACGTTGGCGTACGCAAATTTCCGTAGTTACATCTAATCTTAACATTTTTGTCGAGTTTTGGGAATATGGTAGAAATGTAGCTGCAGGGGATCCACCGGAACCAGCTAAATTTTGAAAGTGGTCTATGAGAAAAAAGTCTAAACTAAATTTAGGTTTGCGTAACTTTCATCGACATTATCGAAGGTCATATCTAAATTGTAACTAAATTTTGACGTGTATGAACAAAACTTTTGGCGCCAAAGTTTTTGCTATCTCATTTGGGCGTTTGGCATTAGAAAAAGATGGGGAGACCCTAAATTTAGATAAGTAGTGTCAAGGCAGAATTACCACCATTAGTACCTTTGTGGTATACTTGGTAGTGCTTGTCACTGGAATTTAGGTGTCGGACCCGTGATATTATGAGTCACGCCTCGCTACCTCGAGGATAACTACTACGTGTCCTACGAACGGGCTTAGATAGACTCAAGGACTTAACAAGACCAGTATAGGATCCTTCTGCACGGTGGCCAGCAGCTAATATACCGATCATCTACTAATATATAACAGATAGTACTCGTGGTCTAGTGGTGCAAAACACAACATATAACCGAAAAGTTGTGGGGTACGATTCCGGTCCCGTATCATTGGGTTATTTCAATCTCATGCACAGTTTACATTGTAAACACCAATGTTACTCAACGAAGACGAAAGACTTTGTGAGGAAACCTGCATACCCGCACGGGTGTGTGATGTTTACCAACTCGGATTAGGCCAGCTTGGTAGACTACGGTCTAATCCCCCTCCTAATTGGTAGATCCGTGCCCCTGTAGTGTGGATGAATATGAACCTGAGATGATGATGTAATTGATTTCATCTTCTATCTGCCTTTATGTAATAGTCTGCTATATGACCCAATCTTTTCCACTTCGCCCAATTGTCAATATTTTCCGTGATGAGTCTGTTAAAGAAAGAATTCAGTCAGACATTAATCATCATCATTGGTTGAAAAAGATAGGGAGATACTAAATTTAGTTAAGTTCTGTTATAGCAGAATTAACACCATCATCAGCAACACTCATACAGACACACACTCTGTTGGACCGCCTCTTGGAGAAGAGACCGAGCAACTGTGTACTAATGCAGCTGGTCTTGGGTTACCTCACATCACGCCCTCCTGTTCGGGGGTCACTATTTCATCTCTTTCTTTCTTTCAGCCCCAACGTTTGTCGTTTGTACGGGCTGCGCACTCAGCCGGATATCGAAATACGTATTTATCTCGATGAGTTAGACAAGTGAACATTATTGGCATGTGTTGTCTATATTATTGTATTCTTTTATTGATGACTACATTTTAGTTAGGTTGGTTTACTGTCTCCTCTTACTCATTCCGAGATAGTAGTATACTATACCCTATAGTCCTTTTTCTAAATTCCATATTCCTTGCTCAATACATTATTCCGAACTCATCCTCTTTCCTTTCCTCTCTAATAAGCCGTGCGAACGCAATAATGGACATTTTGAAGTTTATGAAAAGGCGGCGTCGTGGTTCACCACCCGACATGTCTCGTTGCTCGCGGAGGCGAAATGTGGGCTGCGCATAGCCACTTTGCTACATTAAACGATCGTAACAGGTGGAAAGAAGTGGTCTCTGCCTACCCCAATGGGAAAGAGGCGTGACTGTATGTATGCATGTAGTATGTACTATGGTATCTGCCTACTTGTATAGGATATTGGTGTGAGTGTATGTATGTATGTACATTTTAGTGTCGAAGAACACTGTGTGTATATTTGTAGTGAATAAAGTATGGAGATTATCGGCAAATCCGTCTCTTTTGAGGAGGAGCTTTAAGTCCAATAGTGGACTTCCACGGATTCTGAAATTATAAACGCATTTTTTGATGAGATATACATATGATTATAATAAAAAAAAATATNTTATGGGATATCGGCGTGAGTGTATGTATGTATGTACATTTTAGTGTCGAAGAACACTGTGTGTATATTTGTAGTGAATAAAGTATGGAGATTATCGGCAAATCCGTCTCTTTTGAGGAGAAGCTTTAAGTCCAATAGTGGAGTTCCACGGATTCTGAAATTATAAACGCATTTTTTGATGAGATATACATATGATTATAATAAAAAAAAATATTTTCTACTACATTTCAAATACACTGAAGCTTAAATTTTTGCATAAATAATAATTAAATTACAAAACAAAAATCCGTTTCAGCAATAACTTCAATATGAATATTATATCAACATAAAATAAAATAAAAAGATAATAAAAAGCCTTTATATCTAATATTATTGCGAGATATTACGACTTAACCTATGCTTGCGGTAAACAGTAGCCAAAACGAATGTCTACTCGAGATTCAGGAAGCGTTGATTGAAGCGAGAGTCCATCAGACTTGTTACAAGTATCCGGTGCCCCGGCCAGGGGGATTCGTATTACTCATTTTACGAATTGCTGCAGCCGGCATAAAGCACATGCTCGGTTGGAAGGAAAATATAGCGGCTGTAGGCATCGGAGCGGCGAAGGATGGAGGCCGGCTTTGTCGATCAAACTGTGGGCATGGACCGATGCAGTAGTTGTGGAAGGTGTTGCTTGAGGAACCAGGATACGAAGGACGTTGCATTCTGTGAAAAAAATAGTCATTTATAGAAATCGGTTAGATTTTATAAGTATAGATAAGGTAAGTAGGTCCTGAAAACCGTTAATCCTCATAAGTTCTACTCGTATAAATATGTGATTATCCTAATGAAAGTAGTGTAAATTTAAATAATATTTTTTTAGGACGACTCCCGCATTAGTATTAGTTCCTGTGTCGCGGGGACTTTACTAACATTCAAATAACGGAAACACAGAACAGCCAGATTCGGAACATCAATTTGTGGGTTACACAACCCACAACACTCGACAGCGCAGTGGACGCTGCGNAAGGTAAGTAGGTCCTGAAAACCGTTAATCCTCATAAGTTCTACTCGTATAAATATGTGATTATCCTAATGAAAGTAGTGTAAATTTAAATAATATTTTTTTAGGACGACTCCCGCATTAGTATTAGTTCCTGTGTCGCGGGGACTTTACTAACATTCAAATAACGGAAACACAGACAGCCAGATTCGGAACATCAATTTGTGGGTTACACAACCCACAACACTCGACAGCGCAGTGGACGCTGCGCCATCCGTGCAGTAATTTAAATAAATATTAGCGACACATTTTTTTCTTATATAATCTCTACTCTATATAAGATCTACTCCAAATTAGGATTCTTGTCTGTCTTGTCTATTGTCTTGGGTGCTAGACAACAATATATTTACTTATACATATAGATAAATGCTAATATACATAATAATACATACATTAATATATAATATTATAAAATTTTTAAATATCAAATTTTGTAACTCAAAGTTATTAAAAAAAACTACTCAGAATTAAGGGCTTCTGAAACTAAATCAGCCGATGTTTGTTTGTTTGTTCGACCATCACGTAAAAACCAGCTATCAGTTAATGAGCGAAGCGCGCAGCTTGCAGAACTAATGGACTTTGGGCGTTCTAACGTGACCACATGGGACCCTAAAATGTTATATTACTCGACCCCCGACTTGTTAAGCCGATGACTTAATTAATGCCGATTTATTGGTACATAAGCACATTGTTGGTGTAGTGGTTATAGACACGACTCACAATCGAAAGGTCGCGGATTCGATCGCAGCCACGTATCACTGAGTTATTTCTAATTTATGATAATAAATATATAATAATAAGATCTACATTGTAGATACCGATGTACTCAACGGAGAAGGAATACTTCGTGAGGAAACCTGCATGACCACATGGGTGTGTGAAGGCTACCAACCCGCACTAAGCCATAGTGGTTAGACTACGTCCTAACCCCCCTTCTTGACCAGGGGAGGTCCATGCCCCTGTAGTAAGGACGAATATGGACTGAGGATGTTGATTGATATTGGAATGGCCCCTGCTTTCTGTGTCAATGAGTCCTGGGTTCGAATCCTGGTAGGTACAAACTGTGTGATGAGCACAAATGTTTGTATCCGAGTCATGGACGTATTTATCTATTTATGTATGGGGACTAGATCAGTGTGTCAGTGTCCAGAATATTATTATTACGAGAATTAATGTCGCGGTCTACCAGTGTGTCCCGTCCGTTTGTGATGCGATAGAGGCCGCCTATATCCATATGGGCTATATACATATTACAGATCCACTTTATGTCGCTGATGATAAAAAGGCACATTGGAATGTCAGGCTGGTCATAATTATAAGAAAAAATTGAGTTAAAACATTGACAAATAATATATAGACTCACGGTTGGTCACAAATATGTCTCAAATTCTAAAATCAAGTGTACGTATATTTATATATTGTTTACCTGGAGTTAACATTAAAAAAATAACACAGATTTATTTAGATAAAAGTGAATAAAGCCGTAATTTCATAGACATAAAGTCTATTTTAGTAATCTTTTACGGAACACTTGGGCATCTTTTCTAACTGCTAGCTACAACGACACTGAGTGACTGAGTGAGTGACGTTCTCGGGCCGCGATTATGTATCCTATGGGTTAGACCAGAGGTTCCCAGACTTTTTTTCTCATAGACCTCTTTCAAAATTTTGCTGGTTCCGGTGGACCCCCTGCAGCTACATTTCTACCATATTCCCAAAACTCGACAAAAAATGTGAAGATTTGATCTAACTATGAAAATTTGAGTACGCCAACGTAGACCCCCATCGAGTCTCCCGTGAACCCCTGGACAACTTTACGAACTAAGGGGTCAGACAAAACTTACTTGATACTTTGTTGAATATTCCAAGGAAATTATCTTGATCTCAGTCAGATGTATTCTCAACACCACCCGACTAACACTAAACAATGTTTCGCAGTGGTTGTATTTATACGCGCGCTAACACCTTATCGCGGTACACTTAATGCTCATTTATCTGACCGCATTATCCACGTGTGGCAAGGATTGTGGTGACGAACTGGTCTAATTAAGCACTATATTTTTTTATGAAGTGTCTGTGGATCCGTAGTAATTTCAAGTCTGGGTCTGTTGTAATGTGCGTAGACTTGATTGAGGATCGATTCTCGTTATGGTGTTATGGATCCCTATAACAAGGCCATATAAATACTAACCTTACGTGCTTTCTGAAATGCGGAGGAGTCCTCAAAACCATCATTATCTCTAGTCTATATGCGTCCCCATTACAGGAATACAGACCTCCGCTAATCAGGAGGGGTTTTAAGCCTGCCACGCTGGCCTAGTGCGGATTGGTAGCCTTTAGATAACCATGCGTCGTGCAGGTTTTCTCACGAAGTTTTTTTTTTGCCAAGCGTGGACATTTTGGCAAAGTCATCCTTTATTTGAGGAAGAAACCTATGTTCAGCAGTGGACTCCCAGAGGATGATACTGATGATGCTGCATAATCGAGGTTGCGTCTATTAGTGATCGTATAAAATTGGAACGACTTGTCCGATGTGGTCATGATCACACAATATATTTGCTTTGTTTTTCCTAACGATGGTTCATAGCTATGTTAAGATCTGATAGGTGACGCTGTAGTAGAGAAAATATTTGTGTACAAATCAGGAATT
>WUAW01004833.1:3666-16286 GCA_017165845.1 Thaumetopoea pityocampa | reverse complement strand
CTGCATCCAACGAGACCCAGCGATCCTCGCCAGGTCGTCGGTCCATCTCGTAGGTGGCCGTCCCACACTGCCTTATGATTACTACACCTTATAGGTATACCTCTTTCGCCTCATCCACATTCATACATCTTTTCAAACATCAATCATCATAGGTTAAGGGTGCTAAGAACTTAAATTTTCTGCAACATGGTATTGATATTCAGTTAAGATAAGTTTTCCTCATCCTTTTTAAATTACCGAACCATTGTGAAATTCCTTTCTCGATCCTTGTCGCCACATCATACTTCAACTTACACCGATCCCTTATCACGCTATTTTTCAACAAATCAGTCAGGGTGACCCTATATGTATACACTTCTAAGCATTTTCATCACATTCACACGACTTTCATTCATATGTATGTATAAAAATAATCGACCTTATTTTTCAGAACTTTCTCTTTTGGTGAATGGATCACAAAAAACGTGTAGTATGGTATTATAAGTAATAATATATCAAAAATAATCAAAAGTATTTTGATTATTTTTTATATAAACACAATTTGATACAAATTTAAACTTTTTACTATACCGTACGAACTTAACACTCTAATATTTTATGAATATATTATACTTATGTGCAAATAATCTACTTTCAATTTACCAACCAACCTAGTTCAGATGCAGTACAACTGCGAGACACACACTTTTTACAACTTGTGTTATATAAATCCTCTGATTCGGGTGCTCCGGCCACTAAAACCCGAAGTTATTCAAATATAGCCTATACAAATAAAGTAGTTTCCATCCATTCCTCATAATTTTACTTTTACACTGCGATCGTACTAAACGCGAAACCGAGCCGCACGCTCCGCCTATTTCATGATGGTGGTATTTCTGTCTCCTTAACATCCCATTCAAACTGTTACACTATCAGACATCTGCTTATCTCCACCAGAACGAGATATCTACATATAGCACTACATGTACCGAAACGAGATAACGCTCACTGTGCGAGCGAGATAACTACACTTTAGGTGCACTCTGCTACATCAAGGTAACATCTTTAATAGAAGCTAAACAAGTGTCATTTGCATTGCAAGTGCAACCTTATCACTTAAGCGAGAGGGTTGTAGTTAATTTGAGAGAATGCATGGACCGGATCCCTGCAGTGGAGGCCGACTAGAAGAGCAGAGTTGTATTATCAATACGTAAGTTAGATAAGGAAAGAAATCCACAATTTACAGGCCATGTTTGGTATAAAACTTAATCCAAATTCTCAGTCTATGTAGTACGAAGTTATCATAGAAGATGGCGCTACTAATAGTATTTAGCAAAAGTATGTTTGAATTGTAAACATTTTAAAACACGCTAATAAGTAATATTAATTATATTTTCTTGCCAAGATTAAAAATTTATTAAAATATAAGGTAAGATGCGATAATTTTTCATGATAATAAAATATAATAAATGTCTCAAATGTGTATGAAAATCCATGTGTATATATACTCATATGTCACACACACATATATATGTTTATAATATTATCGTTCATGGTTATAAAAAGCATATAGATTTTTGAAACATCTATCCCAGTATATTTATATAAAATATACCACAGTAAAATATATGTCCTAACTGCAATATTATACTTATTTGGAAAAAAGTATGTGGGTTTGGAGAAAAGCTTCTTTTCCCTTATAGCAACTTGATGTTGTAATAAGTAATATTTTATGTAATGACATACATATGTAGGTGTTATAGATAACATAGTAAGAATTGACATTGAACAGGTTTGCTCTTTTAACTATATGAAACAAGCTTAGATTAGTCAATTATTTACAGAATATTTCATTACATTCACCATCTACTATCCCACTGCAAGTAATGGATCTCCTTACAAAATAAGATAAATTATGCTAATATTCCACCATGGTGGCCTTATGTGAGTGATACAAAATATTTACTTAACTGCACTTGCTATTATTAAAGAAGAATATAGTTTCAATTGGCTATTCCACCTAAAGAAATCCTACTTACATCATAGCAGAAGAAGACTCAAAAATCTATTTTAGTAACACACACAGAGCTTTAGAGGTCTGTTAATATTTTTTAACGCGTGTGTCGCGTTGTTGCAAATACGTATTAACAAATGCAGTACTCACGTATTGTTTTTGCGCGACAGGCAAACGTCAGGTCGGCGGGCGACAGGTCGCGGGAGTCGACGGCGACGCGCGACCACGTCCGCGCCACGCGACGACCGAGCACCGACGTCGGCTTGATTTTACACGAAAAAAACACGAGTATTCACACAAAAAACACCTCCGTATTTCGGTAAAAGCACGGAGCGAGCCGAGATGTGTCGTCCGCGGCCGCGTTCGCATCTAAACGGCCCGAGTTTTATGTTAGATTACAGACGTAACTTTTATAGATCCTCGGTGCTATATAACGCGGTGGGCGGGTTCAGGGGAGAGTGGCCTTTACGTGGAATGAGGAGAGGTCATAATAGCGTGCTTCGGCCGATGCACGGGTGTCATTAAATGTCGTACGACGAGGGGTGAGGGAGGGACGGAGGTGTGTGAGTAAAGTTTTGGGTATTGATTGAATATGAGCCGGATTAGTGGGTAATGATCAACAATTGAGTGTTGAGCGCCTCGATTGGCGCCCATGGAACGGGCACGGGAAACATGGAGCGCATTTATGTATACACGCGTATAAATATACAAAACATTTACCAAGCAAACATAAAAAATAATGAACTAACTGAATGATCTGAAAATGGGTAGGTATAAATGAAACTTTATACTGTTAGGAAATAGGTATACTCCATCTACTTTTAAAAATTACAATTAACGATACAAAATAAATAGAAATAAGAAGTCTACTGATCATCACCAGCCCGTGGAAGTCCGCTGCTGGACATGGGCAGCCTTCTGAAAAGGAAGGATTGACTAAAAGGAGCATTGTACCAGTAAATACATTTAAAAAACCATATTAATTAACTTTATAAACCATATTAAATATTATCTTCTTAATTCATCACTGAAAAGTACCCTAGTACCTACATAATGCCTGAGGTATTAAGTTAGCGCCGATAGATGGGTGAGTAATATTTAAACATTATATTTAAATATATAAAAATAATTAAATACCATAAATAAATATTTAAAAATCCTACCTGTCTCCCTGATATAGATATTATTTTCTTGAAAACACATTTTTTTATAGACAACTCCTGCATTAGGATTAACTCCTGTGTCGCGGAGACTTTACAAACATTTAAATAACGGGAACACAGAACACCCAGACTCAGAACAACAATTTGTGGATTACACAAAGTTATTGTCCCGTGTGGGGATCGAACCCACAACACCCGACAGCGCAGTGGAAAAGAGACTACTTAAACCACTGCGCTATCCGTGCAGTCAACAGTCAACAACATTATTTCATGTTAAATCATCAATCTTTCTTCATGAATTGGTCATAAACTCAACTTAGGTAAATACTCTTAATTAACATATCACATAGTGCCGATAAAGAAACACGCGTGGTAGAGGCCAAGTTTATCTCTACACTATGAGTTACATGTACAGGCAGTAACAACTTCGCCGTAGAGTCATCCTATGTAGGAATGTAACATTGTCCCGCGTAATTGCTCCTGATACACCCAACTTAGACAGAGCGCTTAATAGAGCTGGGATTAATTTACTCGGAGCGTGCTGCCTACGTTTGGTAAACTTAATTATAGGCGGTTATCTCACAAAGTTTTATGTGGACAAGTTATGTTAAGTCATCGAACTTTGTCTTAAATGAGATATGCTTTTTACGGTCAGTTAAACATTTGAAGTAATTACTTCATTAAGTTCTAAAATTTTTCCCTATACATAATATTTAAAACTCTACCATTATAAATGCGAATATGCGTTGGCCGGTTAGTCCTTCTATCACGCCTCGACAGAAAAACAGATGACGTTTTCTTACACATATACATACATATACATGTGTAGTTACAGAGACTTCTTGTGGTCTTAAAACATTTAGTTGTTCGGATAAAAATACTTATAAGAAGTTTTAGTACATTTACTTATGTAATAAAAATAAAACCGAGGTCACAATATTCATTTTATTCTCCGTTTGAGATACCAGTGTGTCACAATCCAGTGGTCTTAACTCTTTTTTAATGTTTTTTTTATATATATTTGTGAGACAGGCAAACGTCAGGTTTTAAACGCGTTTAAAAATATTTAAGAAGAAAGGCCAGGTTAGTGGTACCCGCAACCGACGAGCTTGTATGAAAGCTTCGATGAAAGTAGAAGAAGTGAAAGATATATGTCAGGATCGTAGCAAATGAAAAGAAAGGCACTGCCTACCCCAATTCTTCGATAGTATAGTGGTCAATATCCCCGCCTGTCACACGGGAGACCGAAGATCGTTCCCGCCCAGAGAACCAGGGAAAAATTTGAGACTTGATTTTATACGCGTATAATTTATTAATTTTCCGGTATGTGCTTACAAATTATATGTTTTTTTTTAAGACAACTATAAATTATAATTGCTGATTACATCAATAAAAATACCTATTTTAACTTCATCCAAATGTTGACTAGTAGAGAAAGTTTTCAGAATTAAGTCCGCATTTACACATTGTGTATGAAGTTTTTAAATATAATAAAACCTTCACGCATACTCGTATATAAAACTTTCTAAAACCAATTAACACTAGATCAGTACACTGATCTGATCTGTTAATTGGTTTACTGTCTGTCTTTCCCTCACATTAAGAACTGGGCCTTCCAATTAATTTAAACGTTAAAGGGCTTATCATGATTACAACAAGCTGAACGTTTTATGAATTATATTCAAGAAATACTGGTACCCAGCTGCCACAATTGATGGCTCTGATCGGGGAGTGTGCAAGACAGCAACCTATTTTGAGTCTATTGAAGGAATTTACATATATATCTACTTGAAAACATAAAAAGATACGAATTCCGAGTAACTCATAACCATTATCTAAACATCTTGATCGATATTGTAGTTATTTTATTTCGTCACTAATTATGTGGTTAAGTATTAAAAAGGATAGAATACAAAATATGTACTTATGTATCCTGTCATTTGATACGACTTTTATCATCTCGGGTTTCTAGTTTTTTTTTTCCGAATAATTTGTTTATTAGATAGATAAATGATTATTACATCTATAATGAAGTTATTTCAAACTGATGTATATTATAATACANTAGTTATTTTATTTCGTCACTAATTATGTGGTTAAGTATTAAAAAGGATAGAATACAAAATATGTACTTATCTATCCTGTCATTTGATACGACTTTTATCATCTCGGGTTAACAATTGTTAACAATTGTTAATAACGTTGTTAACAATTTAGATTCTTAACAGAGAAAAGAAACTTTTTAAAGGAACCCACATGCCCGCATGTGTGTTTAGTCTGTTCACCCGCAATAGGCCAGCGTAGAATGAAGATAGAATGAAGTGAAGTGAGAATGAATATAGACTGATCTGATACAATGGATTTATCTGAGTATAAAACTGTCTAATCAACTGAATAAAAAATATTCATATAACTTCATAATTTTGTGAAAAAAACTGTGTTTTTAAATAATGAATAAATTATACATACGTACACTCACGCCGGTATCCCATAAGGGTAGGCAGAGACCATAGTACATACTAATACATACATACAGTCACGCCTGTTTCCCATTGGGGTTGGCAGAGACCACTTCCTTCCACCTGCTACGATCGTTCAATGTAGCAGAGTAGCTATCCGCAACCCATATTTCGCCCCCGCGGGCAACGAGACGTGTCATGTGGTGAACCACGACGCCGCCATTTTATAAGGTTAAAAATGTTAAAGGTTCTCAATGCATTCCTGCGGTTTAATGGAGAGGAAAGGAAAAAGGATAAGGTAGGAAAGGTGTATTGAGCAAGGAATATGCAATTTTGGAATAGGATCTAGGATACTACTATCTCGGAAGGAGTAGGGAGAGACAGTAGTAGCTCGGGGGGCCGGGGTCGCTTACCCGTATACTTAAGTCTATTTGCCGGACAGGCTAAAAACTAAGTACTCCCTCACCTAATTTATGTAGGTATATTATTTTGTAACTATTACTAACTCGTTTTTTTGAAATAATCAAGTATTATGTTACCGTAATTGAGATTCATCATCATCATCAGCTCGTGGAAGTTCTCTGCTTCACATGGGCTTTCTCCTTAAAAAAGAGGGGTTTGACATAATCTACACGTTTGACAAGCTTTTTGGAGATTTTAATTTTGATTAAATAACTGGATAACGCTGCCGCCCATTATCGTGTGTTCCACGATAATACATAGATAATACACGATAATACATAGATAATACACGATAATACATAGATAATACACGATAATAAATTAGTTAAGGGATATATCCCTTAACTAGTTTTCACAGCATCATGGGAAAAGATGGAGTGACGCTATAATTATGCCAACACGACACAGCAATTTAGTAAAATCTTAGCATCGTTGTTCGCCATTCGACACGTATCGTTACCTGCGGGGGCGAAATGTGGACTACAGATAGCCACTTTGCTACATTAAACGATCGTAGCAAGTGGAAAGAAGTGATCTATGTATGTATGTGGTATGTACTATAGTCTCTGCCTACCATTATGTGATATCGGCGTGAGTGTATGAATTAATATTATGTTAACATTACATTTTTATATCATTAAATTCACCTAAAGTCATAAATATGCAGTGGATTCTAAAGGTCATACATATCCTTTCTGTTGTCAATCAGAATCATAAATCGATGTTAAGCGCGCACGCGAGCCCCGCGATCAAACAGGTGACATCTGTATTCTCGTCACAACACCGAACGACACGCGGGCGGGTCACGACACAGCGCACGCGCATTCTTGCAGAAGATGATGTCGCAACAAGAAACGCGCGCGCATTAATAAACGTACTATCCGCAAACCTGCTAAACTCACTCAACGGCATTTTAGTAAACGGAGGGTTAAAAGGCCGTTAAGTAAATAAACCTAATTTTGAGTTATGCTGAAAAGGGGAAGAAGAATTGGTACTGATTGATTCTGTTGTAACAGAACTTAACTAAATTTAGTCCCTCCCTATCTTTTTATAATGTCAAACGCCAAAACAAAATAGCAAACATTTATAACAAGTACCAACCTATATTTCCGTTATACGGTTCAAAAAATTTTGCAACATTTTTTGAACCATATAAGAGAAATCCGTAAAACCGTAAATCCGTAACAGGATTAAAATCCGTATGTTCCGACCACGTCTAAATCTTTTAATTTTGACGTGTCTAAACGAAACCGAATAATATAGCAAGTAGTCTACAATACCTAAAAGTATGGGGATCTCTGCTTTAGACTCTATAATAATAATAAACACATTTTTCATAGAAAGTTAATACCATAGCTTCGTATTCGTCAATTCTTCATCTACTTTTCCATTTCTATTGCCTAAAATGCCTTGCATATCCCCCTTTTGAAAAACCCATTCGCAATAGGTATAATGCGCCCAACCGCAAACATTATCATTTCATTAAAATTCATCACGCCAAGAATTTTCAGGGAAGAATATTCAACCCTTTAACAAAAACGAAAGAGGAAATTTCGATCCGCAGAGAGAGCCATTAAGGGGTCTTAAGTCTAGTCGGGTTTAGTTGCCTCCAAGGTATTGCCAAAAACAAAGAGCCCGTAGACGGGTTGAGGTGGGATGAAGGGAGGCGGTTGGGTTATTGTAAAGGGGGTTGTTTCAGGGTGGGTAGCCTCCGCGGCAGTAACCTGTTTTACGATCGGATATTCGGAGTGCGCCTGCGCGATGCAGTTGAACCCGTGTCTAGTATCTGCATAGGATCATTGTTAGATGTCCAGACGATAAGAGGGTTTAACATAAGCAAATAGATAAAACTTGCCAGACTCTTTATTATTTTATCTAGTGTATTCATGGTGAAATTTTTCACTAAGTTGATAGTAAGATAGAAAGTTGATCGAATGCCTAGTCTCACTTTTCATTTTATCAGCCTCATGTTCCATCTTATATCATTCCGGTAGCTGCAATTTGCAACTTTCATACACTGGGCTAAACTTAATGGTTACAATAATAACTTGATATACTTCACCTGAAACTAAATAGTATCTGTACTCTCGATAATATTATATTAGTTCACATCTGAATTTGAACCCACGCCCTCGGGATTGGAAGTCAGAGTACAAATTACCCAGCCACCACGTCTTGCGGTTAATCTAATTAAGCTGGGATAATCAAAGTATCTCATAAAAACTTGTACATTACATAGAACAACAGACGAAGATTGAACACGAAGTAAGCACCAGCACCAGAGGCCATGAAACAAATATACAAGAAGTTGAAATCATAAACGCTTTTAATAGTGCTGGTGGGTGTCGTTAAAACGCGTCGGTTAGTGACGTCGGCCGCGTCAAACTAACGTGACGCGGTCAGCGGGCGCGCGTCTAATCGGTCACTGACACGCCACTCGGTATGACAATGTGGAACATACTGCCGATGTCTTACAACAGTGTATTACAATTTATGATTTAATTTACTCGTCCTACAGCGCTAACTAGCAGGCTTGGGAAATGTTGCACATTTATACCCAGTGTTGATTGACGGATGTCATCTGCAGTGAAGAACTTAAGCTTAAAAACATGCCCCCCTTATACCCCCTTAAAAGACCATTCACAATAGGTATAATATGCGCGCAAATATTATCATTTCATTGAAATTCATCACCGGCTTAAAAACAATAGCCCGTACAAGTTCACAAAATAAGCCTCTTCGTCAGTTCTTAATATACCTAATATCGTAATATAAAAGATTGCCTTTGTATATATTTTTCCTTATTTACAAATGCATTTGTCTGTTTGGGTACAATAAAAAATAAATAAATAAATGCGGCGTCGTGGTTCGCCACCCGAGACGTCTCATTGCCCGCGAAGGCGAAATGTGAGCTGCGGATAGCCACTTTGCTACACCAAACGATCGTAGCAGGTGGAAGGAAGTGGTCTCTGCCTATCCCAATAGGAAACAGGCGTGACTGTATGTATGTATTAGTATGTACTATGGTCTCTGCCTACCCTTATGGGATATCGGCGTGAGTGTCTGTATATATGTATGTATGTAAATAAATAACACATCTGCATAAGAATCGGCACAATATATTAATCTTTCGTAACTATTTATGGCCTATCGTACAAGTTATGGTCAACTTTGTGACAGCGTGTCCACTTGCTGATAAGCAATACCATATAAAAAAATTACCATTTTTATCTAATTTTATATGATAGAAAGACGGTTTTTATATTTTGTATGTGTAGTTCTATATAAGCTGTGAAAGGTAAAACAGGTTAGGTTAATTACCTACCTTTTGCCATTGTATTTATTTAAAAATAAAAGAAAAAAGCGTTAATTGTAAATCATAATTAAAAATATAAAAATAAATAATTATTTTTATAATAGGTTAGGTCAGGAGCTCTGAGGTTATAATAAGAATAAATAATAAGAATATATAAGTAGTGAGTTTCTTTTGTATACAAGTATACTTACATATGTAATATACATAAGTGGTGTTATTTATAAAAGGTAAATTTCAATAATAACATTGACATTATAAGTGAACGACTAATGTTTTGGTTTCGGCCAGTTTCAGCAAGAAACAAAATAACTTCGGCCATAATTCGATTTCAAGTAAAATTAGGCCCAAGCTTCGGCGAAACTTACGGTTTCGTTACAAAATTTATTATCCCTTTTTAATATGTGATGTATTTGTAGAAGTTTAATAAATAAAAAAAACATAGATTTTATTTTTTTTTCTTTAAATATTTCATTTTATTATATTTTATGCTTGTAGTCCATGTCTAGAAAATAGTAAAAAAAACCATCTTTCTTCGGAAAATTAAAGTCTAAGCAAGATTCGGTTTTGCTGAAAGTAACATAGAAACTAAAATTTGGTCTTGCTTCTATAAGCTAACTAACTGTTGGAAATCTAGTTTGAGTCGGTAACTGGTTGTTGATAGATTAACTTCGAATTTAGTTAAAAGTCAAAAAAAAATAAAACGAACAAATGTCTAATGAGAGAACCAGAAATATTTCTTTGTTTTAATAATCCCGAACTGATAAAATTATAGCAACTAAATATCCTACAAGCTCTACATAGATTTTATAATTAGTACCAATGGTTTTAATTCAATAGCTTTAAATTAAGATAGTTTAATTAAAATAGCTTTTCTCTTTTAATTAAATATAAAGATGTATCTATTCTACGTAATAATATAAATTTATTCCATGTACTTACTAACTCAGTTGAACTATTGATTAGAGTTAACAAAGAACATTCACGAGTGTTATTTGATTACTCCTGTCTATAATTCATAATTCATTCAATTGTCTCGCGACAGGGCATGCGCACTTCAATTGCTAAGTGCTAGGGACAAAGTTGATTATTGGGAAATAGTTAATTGTTTTTAATTATTTTTTAACAGAAATGTTTCCAAGTATCCCTTACCACTGACATAACTGTCAAAATATCGTGCCGATAATGTGTTAAGTGTATGTCAAACAGCAGCAAATACTATCTTCAATATCATCGCCATCATCGGCCCTGGATGTCCACTGCTGAACGTGGGACTCCTTAAAAAGAAGGCATATCCCATGATCTCCGCGTTTAGCAGGCGACTTAAAGATCACAGCAGATTTTCAATGAAATAACAGGTTGATGTTTTGTTGTTTGTTGGTCCGTCACGAGTAAACCGTTAATGTGATTCAGATGAATCTGGGTAAACACATAAAATATATCTCGGATTAAAACACTAGATACTTTTATAATATACCATCGGTAATGCATTCCCGTAAGATAAAAGTAATTTTTATTCTATAATATGAAAAAAATACCTCTTTCAGATAATTGAATCACTTTAATAACGCCAAAGAGCTTTATATTATTTAATAAAAACACACAACTATGTCAGCTAATAATCCAGTTTAATAAAATATGACTTTTCTATTCCATAACTTCGGTGCGAGCGGTTTTCTTACATAAAGTTAGTTCTAAGTTTCTTAGATTATCAATTCTGATATGCATATCAATAAGTGGTGTGCAATCATGAGAGACTATTATATTAAAGCCGATGAAGATACTTGCCTAACATGTACATACCTATAATTACATATTTAATTTTTATTATATATTACATATAAGTAAGTAGGTACGTCATCGCAATCATAAGCATTAGGCTGAATGATAGGTATATTTATGGGTGGTCTAGTTGTACACGACTTGTAATCCAAAAGTCGTGGGTTCGATTCTAGCCCCGTAACACTCATTTATTTCTAATTAATATACGATCTGCTTTGTAGTCACCAATGGACTTAACGGAGAAGGAAAACTTCTTGAGGAAACCTCCATGCTCGCATGGGTGTGTGAAGTCTACCAACCTGCACTAGGGATGATGAGTATATCAACATATCTCGAATCATCTATAGACAGATATCTGTTGTCTGTGGCAGTAGCCATTTACGATGGCTACATGCTCATTTACTATATACATGATGTAATAATATAATATGATAATATTCTGGGCACTTTCACACACATTGATCAAGTCCCAAGCTAACATTCCCTGTACCTTGTGTACTAGACAACGATATACATACTTATATAGATAAATACTAATACATACATATGGTGCACCTTTCTTATAATATTTATAGTTTTAATTTAATTATTGTTTTATTCTTACTACCTCTAATGTAAGTACCTACATACGTATATAGATAAATACATCCATGACTCGGATACAAAGATTTATGCTCATCACACAAAGCTTTCTCCTACCGAGATTCAAACCCGGGACCCATTGGCACAGAACGCAAGGTTACAGCCACTGTGCCAATCAGTCGTATATACATATATACTGCAACTAGTTCGTATCAAGTGAAAATGGTGGTCATTCTGTTATAGCAGAACTAAAACTAAAACTAAATTTAGATTCTCCCTATATTTTTCTAATACCAAATACTAAAACGAGATAGCAAACATTTTTACTGAGTCCTACATTTTTATCAAAAGATACAAAAAAATGTTATGTTTTTGCGTATCTTTAGTCGGCATGTTCCGAGATCGCGTCTAAATCTCTTCCTTTTGACGTATCTGAACGAAACTGACAGCACCAAAATTGTAGCTGTCTCCTTTATGCGTTTGATATTAGAAAAAGATAGGGAGAGTGTACAATTTATTTAATTTCTGTTACAACGGAATTACTACCAATACAGAACAAAGGAAATATTAATAACCCGGCCACACACCATGGCGAAACAACAAGAGTATGAGAGCGAGCGAGCGTAACGGCTGGCCTCCGACCAGTATACTGCTCTCACCGCGAGTACAGCGCACCTCGTTGGTATTCATAAAAGGACATAATGCGATACGGAGAGCTCTTTTATCCGAGGATTTAAGTGACAAGTGCGACATTGTAATGTCGCCGAAGCGAACTCGCAGACAAGGTTGCATTCCTGCGCCAAGTGAGCACTCAAGTTTGTTATATGTTGATATATATTCATATGTATGTGAAACATTATCACAGT
>WUAW01004832.1:3029-17489 GCA_017165845.1 Thaumetopoea pityocampa | reverse complement strand
TTTAAGGGGTGCGGTCACCCGGGGTTTAAAGGGTGCGGTCATCCGGGGTTTAAGGGGTGCGGTCACCCGGGCGCAAGCCGACCGCCATAAATTTCGATAGGTACCTACTGCAATGAGACCAAGCGAGCGGAGCCGCGGGGCAGTCATTTCATTATACATCATAGGTACTGTTTTATTAAAGACGAATACAAAAAATTAATTGATTTTTATTTGTATGATATGATTTCAGAGCAATAAATAAATGAAACATAAAAAATACACAGTGTTTTTTTGTTGACAAGAGCGGGGAGAGGGGGGTATAAAGTTACAAATTTTCCTCAATGTTTTCTTACACTGAATGCGAGTGATAATCATATTATAATAATTATTCTTCATATTCACAACAAATCAAGTGTTCAACCAACCTGCTTAATCTAATATTTATTAATAAAACTGAATGATTATTTTAGAGCCATAGTAGATAATAATATATGGTTATAATACTCCCAAGGTATACTTACAAGTGTCCCACTTCATGGGCGGCCACAATGATACCGGAAAACCCACCGGTGTCTTCAATAATGGCAACTGAATTTACTTTCTCCAGTCTCTTGTTCACAACGCAAGCACCACCGACGTACGCAAACCCTGTGATTTGAAAAGGTATTAGCAAAACATAAAAGAAAATAACTTTGCATGTTACTGTGTATTAGAAATCAAGATATTCACATTTAAAAAGGGTAATTTTGACTATTAGTCCCGCTAAAGCTTATTGACATGAAATATTTTTTAAACGATATAGGACCCGGGGCTATAGTGTATTTTAAAAGTCACATTTCCGAGAATTCAACCACTTTCAAGAAAAAAAAATTAAAATTCTTAGTGGTGGGTGTAAAAATCTCCGTTAACGACAAAATAACACAATAAATGGTTAAAAATAGGTGCGACGACGAGCGAAGCGAGGAGGAGCGTTAGGATGCTGTAGAAAACGCACGAGCGNAACCCACCGGTGTCTTCAATAATGGCAACTGAATTTACTTTCTCCAGTCTCTTGTTCACAACGCAAGCACCGCCGACGTACGCAAACCCTGTGATTTGAAAAGGTATTAGCAAAACATAAAAGAAAATAACTTTGCATGTTACTGTGTATTAGAAATCAAGATATTCACATTTAAAAAGGGTAATTTTGACTATTAGTCCCGCTAAAGCTTATTGACATGAAATATTTTTTAAACGATATAGGACCCGGGGCTGTAGTGTATTTTAAAAGTCACATTTCCGAGAATTCAACCACTTTCAAGAAAAAAAAATTAAAATTCTTAGTGGTGGGTGTAAAAATCTCCGTTAACGACAAAATAACACAATAAATGGTTAAAAATAGGTGCGACGACGAGCGAAGCGAGGAGGAGCGTTAGGATGCTGTAGAAAACGCACGAGCCGAGCGAGCGAAGCGAGCGTGCCGCGGCAGAGGCCAGCGAGTGCCACTAAATAAATCATTAGTGTCGATTGCCCCAAATGTGACTTTTAAAATACACTATAGCCACGGGTTCTGTATGGATAAAAAATTATTTCATGTCGATTAAAAATTATTTCACGTCAATAAGCTTTAGCGGCGGCAATAATCAAAATTACCTTAAAAAGAAATGAATTAGAGAAAAAGACATGTATATTTGTGTCGATGAAAAGGTTTAGGATCAAGGAACTTCAAGTATATTATAGTAATATTATATATAATAATCTACTTACAATAAGTTCAATTGATACGATATTTGGTATACGAATAATAAACTTAAACATAAATACTTACAGTGCACGGTGTTGAGGACGAGAGATGAAATGGAAACGTGTGTTGTTAACATAAATAACGCAAAAGCACAATATACTAGAAGCAGCAAAATATATTAATTACATACTGTTAAATCCATAGCATATTTAAATATTAAGCATCTTAAAATAATAAACATAGGCCTTTGAATCATAAATGCAGCATGCGAATATAATTAAAACCTACCTATCCATCTCAAAACGACTATGATAGATATTATTAGTAAAAATAATTTTAAAATGCCCTCGCTAAATATATTTTTAATAGGTACACGCAAAGCAAGTCAATGTTCGAAGGACATTCTTTGAATTTGAATTTTATGGCCTGGTATCATAACCTTTAAGCCAGTCAATTAACATTAAAGATTTATTTAAAGCAAATACAACTAAATACATAAGTATGCACTATGTAATGTTATTATATTTTTACATAGAAAAATTCGTGCTTAATAATTTAATTTAAAAAATCGTTATCATGTTAATAAATATTAATACAAGGAAATATGTTGTACCATTAATAAGCAATATCATTGCTAATTCGTAATGTTCTTAAATACACTTGTTGATGACGATGAATGCAGTAACTAGGTATAAGATTACAATAATAGTTATAAGTCCTTGAAAATACAACGGATGAAGAAAGTATAGTGGGTACTAAACCGAATTAATTTACATAAAATAATAAAAAATATAAAAAGACTAATTTATACATTACTTGAAACAAGTAACTAAAATGATACACAAAGTTATAAAATGTAGAAGAGATTGTAGAAAAGATAGAATATTATTCACAAGGTGCGAATATGACATCACAGGTAAGGGTATAATTGAGTGGATCATGGTCCCAAAGTGTATAAAAGTGAACAAATAGGTGAGGGACTTTAATGAAAGAGAGGCGTGCTTTTGGAAAATGTTTAATTTTTGTAACACGCCTACCTGCCGTCCCTCTATTGCACGCATCGTTGGGATATTGTCTTCGGCACATGTCTAGTCTGAAATATCATGGAAATAAACAAAATTCAATAAGATGTAATACCCCTTTTCAGGATTTTTATTTCATTTGAAATAAATATAAACATTACGATATTGATTCGTCGTCTTGCGCAAGCGACTAATGAGGAGCGTATAGTTTTAAAACATATTCAGCGCCATTACCAATTCCTTTACCTCATAAATTAAAAAAAAGCGTAAATTTTCACTTTCAAAGCCTCTGTTAATGCCGCTCCATTGGTGACAACCACTTCATGATCCGTTTAAATGAAGGAGTTTTTTAAAACATAATTTACCAGCGGTGCCTTTTGTACAGCGACCACCCTTGCGTCGGCGGCACATGTCGTACCTGTAGGTCAAATTACTTTAGGATTCCTTATGAAAATAACTGACCATTACCACCGTACGTTAAAGCTACATAGAAAGTTATATCTTCACTGGCATAATGGCGCTAAATTCTAACAGAATTAAAATACTTACTATCTTACCTGAGATCTTCAATTTGTTGTGAAACAAAAGGAAGAGTGACATATTATTATTGCAATAACAACAAGAAATTATACATACATTATGAGTATAAACAATATTTTGAAGGTTGACCTAACGTTGACTACAGCGGAGATCACCTATGATGACATTTGGAATTCCGTCAACTACTTATTGAGATCAATTAAGCGAGCGACACGTCGGTAGGTCTGAAGGACAGATCCCTTAATCATGTCCACGAAGCTATTCACAAACTGCGAGAAGCAGTGTCGGAGACGGAATCCATAAATAATTCTGACCAGTGTCCAGATGAGATGTCCGTTATGAATTTATAAACCCATAGAAATCGGCTTTTCAAAAAACTTTTTAAACTTTTCTATTTTTAATTTTCTTTTTTTTTTTAATTTCCTCTACAGCTAATTCGTCGTAGTAGTCAACAATATTGCAAGATGTCACCAAAGACTAACATTAAGTCCACTAGTCGAGAATTCCATACACGTTGTGTATGAAGTTTTAAATATACAAATGAAGACTAGAGAAGACCCTAAGAGCATTTTAGAATGAGGTGGTTCCTTATGTTTGATTTCTATATTATTTTAAACGCGACAGCAAATACCATTAAAATGAAACCTCTTTGTGAAAACAATACCAAAATTAGTGGTAAAATGAGATAGTGATTGATATTTTCAAAATGGGCATAAGGAAAAGCGGAGACATAGTGTGAATATCTCGCTCTCTCGCACGCCCGCAGCGTAATGACGGTGGCGTCATAAAACAGTATGTGCATATTTTTTTCATAACTTGATGATTACTCCCAATACCAAATTTGAAATGTTTTTAACATACTTATTAGTGAACTGATTTATAAAATCCTTTTTTATTTTAGTTTGTATATAGCATAAGTAATTGATAAAACTAATATAAAATTCGAGTCAACTACCCTGTTAGCTGAGGTGGTGCTAGGGTGAAAAACTTACTTAGTGATGGCCACGGCGATGTCGTAGACGGGCAGGCGCCGCTCCCTGAACAGGTACTTGCCCATGTCGGTGAGTGCGGCCGCCGAGTCGATGGCATCGCGACCAACACGGTTACGCTCTAAATAGGGCGTTGCATCTCGACCCTGAAACATAAACCACACGGGTCTTATGTAACCAGCAAATTTCAATAGAATATACTTGTTGACGCCGAACGCGCGAAATTTTAAATCGCACAATCCCTTCTTTTCCAAAAGTTCCTAACCTACCCTCCAAAAAGTACGAGTGTGTGGGAAAGGGAGGGTAGTAAAAGAATTAGTTGGACAAAATCAACGAACGCCGCGCGCGCACTGAACCGCTTCGTGATATATAAAAAACACAAAAAAAAATCGATGTGGTGTGTTGACTTATTGAAGGAGCTACAAATCGAGAAAGCCACCTGAGTACTTGTACTTCCTGTACATTTCCCAGTCTCCTCATCAGGCGGCTGCGCTCGCCTGGTTTTCCAGGGTCCATAGGACCCACCGCAGCGCCCAACACTTTTATAAACTTGTGTGAAAGTTTAACATATTTTAATATCACAATTAGCTTTTGTCCGCTGCTCCGCTCCCGTGAATGTCGATTTTCCACTTTTACTTGAGTTCTCGTACCTTAACGGCGACTACTAAAACAGGGATCAAGCTGTATCTTCAGTTCTAGTGGACCGATTTTGTTATGTTGCGAGAGCTCAATTAAATGTAGTTCTTTTTATTTAAATCTATGATTGTTTCTATTCTTTCTCATATAACGGAAAATTGACATTTTCGCGGGCGGCGCTACGGGCAAAAGCTTATACATATATTGGTTAGTGCAAGTCAATTTAGAGCTAGAGTGTATGCGCTAAGTAAGAGAGAGATGAATGAAAGAGACAGAATATTTATGTATGTCGTAATTAGTTGTAGCCTGGGAAGGCGTATGTCGCATCTTTGTGAATTATCATAATCTGTGCCATTAGTTGCTTGTGCGGTTAAAGTTTAAAGGTCACAATCTCGACTGTGTTCAGGTAACTTTCCTAACCTTGAACGTTCAATTTTATTGATAGATAATTTCGCAAGTTGGTAACAAAACTTGTTTCGCTTGTGGTCCAGTGTTTTTGTTTTCTTTATATCCTCTTAACTTTACATACAATGATTAAATGACCACCGAACGTCCTATTATTAGTGCAGGTGTCGTTAATTTATACAAATAGATTCAATGTGATCGGCTAAAAGCCAGAGCAGGTTTTATCTAATAAATAAGGCCACCCATTTACTTTTCTCCCATAAAGTTTATGTTACTAAGCGTAAATTATTACGCAATCGTTTGATATACACAATTGAAACAGGTATTGAACATATTTAGATATTCGAGTAAATATTGATCAAATATGATGTTGATTTGTAAGGATACGAAAATATAGTATCCATCTAAATACGAGTATACACGTGACTAAAATATAATTTTTTATTCGATTATTATTTACCATATACTGAAGATTATATTTTTATAATGGCAATCGGCGGAAAATTTAAGCTATTTCTGCCACTATTAAATGTATTATTATTTTGTTAAGTTTTGAAATATTTTTCTAGTTAACAATAAAATGCCTATGCTAGTTTATTTCTTCTTGAGAGTTATGACAATACGTTAAACAAAACACAAACTAAATGAAGTTCCGGTAAAGCAGTCGCCTTTAAAACAATTCAGCGTTATAAAAAATTTTATCCCAATCTGTCGTTATTGTTTAAAATTGTTGATATATAAAATAACACTACATTTATATATCAAAAAACATAATCATTTAAAATAAAATACTATAGTAATNTTAAACAAAACACAAACTAAATGAAGTTCCGGTAAAGCAGTCGCCTTTAAAACAATTCAGCGTTATAAAAATTTTTATCCCAATCTGTCGTTATTGTTTAAAATTGTTGATATATAAAATAACACTACATTTATATATCAAAAAACATAATCATTTAAAATAAAATACTATAGTAACACATCAGGCGATGCGTCGATTGGACTTTTGGATTCTTGGCTTCGCTTGGCTTGGCTTGCGTGCTTTGATTTTTGGCTTCGCGCCAAAATTCCAAGCACGCACTTGATTAATTAATAAATTACGTAAAATTTGTCATAAGATATCACGTTGTTTCTTAATAGAATAATAATTAAAAAGCTTATGTGAGAACATCATAATTTTCAATTCTTTGTTCCCGTTGTCAGAAAGTAGTACGTCAGTTAAGAGTCACACATTAGAAAGAAATGAATTAAAAATTATGTTATCACCAGTATTTTATAGTTAAAACGAAAAAAAAAATATTTAAATGAAGGCGTGATTTAAAGAAATTATAAAAATTATATAAACACGCAGCTACGTCAGATAAGGATGTATGCATTTGGATCCCTTTGCCTTACCTTTATAAAAAAAGGAAAACTTAAAAGTAATGGTATTGGCGGCATTTTTTGAAGATAACGCTGCATTAAGCTTGAGATTTATTTAAAATTAAATAAAATGGCTTCAGATGCTGTACTGAAATATTTAACAGATACGAATCGTCCATATTCGTGTGCAGACGTTACAGTGAATTTACGTGGGGCATATACAAAAAGTGCAATACAAAAGGCTTTGGATGCTTTGAGTGAAGCGGGTAAAATAAAGTGTAAATTATATGGTAAACAAAAGGTTTATGCCGCTGTACAACAAGACAATGTGACCGAAGACGATAATATAGAAGGTTATTATTAATTAAAGTTGACATTTATTAGTTGAAAGTTATCATTTTTGTGACGAGCTTGTATGAATTGATAGATATTGATTGCTTGAATGCGTTGATGAAAGTTGAAGAAGCGAAAGATGTGATCTCTGCGAGAAAAAGGCGTGACTGTATGTATGTATGTATTGTCAATTGCTATAATTAAAGACGTGGATGCACTTGGCAAATAGTTTGCGATAAACCGAAAAAAAAAGGTTTAATAACAGTTGTTATTATGTTCAGTTGTAGGAAACTAGTGCATCTATGATACAACTGGATACTGTAAAGTTTAAAATTAAATTTTTACTAAATGGTAGCCCAAAAATGAATATATAATTTTTAGAGTTCATGTAGATATGTACATGTGGGTGTGTTCTTTATTCCACCGTAACTTCTAAATGTTTGAACTGATTTAAATGTATATGGTATTGATAGAACCCATACATAATTCTAGGTGAGAGGTTTGTTGAATTCAGAAAAAATATGGTGTGGCTGTTTATGGGCAAATGACATCATGTTTTTTTATTTATTAATATCAGTCTGCTGAAGTCTATTGTTGAACATAGATATGTTCCATGAAAAAAAAATCATCTTGGAGATCGCTGCAGCTATTCATTGAATCGTAGGATTAAGCTGCTGCCTGATATCCTGGTGTCTTCCTCGGTCGTGTTTTGCACTCTCGATAAGAGGTGAAGATTATTATGCAGTTCCGAATCGCCATACAATATTGTGAATATTAATTTTTAACGAAGAGTTATCAAATTTCAGATTTTGACAACAAATTGAAAATCTTAACAGGAGAATCAAACGAAAAATCCAACTCTCTTAAAACTGTAGAAATAAATTTAAAGAACCTTACTGCTACGCCAACCACTGCTGTTGCTAAATCCCAAATAGAAGAAATTAAAAAAAGAATAGAAGCTTCCGGAAGAAAATTGGACACATTACGTAACTCAACTGAGGTGTTGGACGTCGATGAAAAGAAAACTTTACTAGATGAACATAACAAAGTTTTAAGAGAGTACAGGTGATGGACATTATAATTCCTTCTAATTTAGTATTATATTTACAGCGCGAGTAACTTAGAGAATGTAGGTGGTCTTCTTTAAATCGGAAAATAATGCCGCTGATGTAGGTATACATAAACCAGTTCCGTATCATCCGTAATAAGGATGTGATACTAATATAAAATTTATAATTAACAATTTCATGTTAATTAATTTATAAAAAAGACTATCCAAGAAGTGATTGTCTTTAGATTATTAACAACCTTTCTGCTAAAATTAACAATCGATTGAACAGTTTAGGTTTAGCCATAGTAAATAAACAAATATAAAGGGATATAAAAATAATTTAAAATACTTTATATTTTTAGGAAACGCAAAAGAATATGTTCTGAGATGTTGGAAGCCATACTGGAAGGTCACCCTAAGTCTAAAAAGGATTTGATAGAAGAACTTTGTATAGAAACAGATGAAATGGTTAATTTCAAATTGATAGAAAATTCTTAACTTGAATGTTACTTTGTTCAAGTATATTAATTGTAATGTTTTTTATTTAATTAATATTAAACAATTTCATAATTAATAGCAACTAATTTTATATGGTATATGGGCGGAGTTAATGACTACGGCATTATCTACCAATCGACTTTTAGATAAATAGTGCTGACATTACATAAACTAGGTGAAGTACGATACATATGCTTATTTAAATAATACTCTAATAGATAGATGTTATATATAAATACATAAATATATATAACTTTGAATTTATTAAGATGATTCTGTCATTTCACACTAAACAAATTTACGAGCTTTAATGCATTAATTTAGCAACTTGATTATGAATTGCGTTTTATTTTCTACATGCAACATTATTTTAAATTAACATTTTTTTTATTTTTTATGATTATCTATACTCTATGATAATACGTTTATTCATTTATTACTAATACACGGCTAGTAAAGGAAATAGGAATGAAAGGATTAACAATAGTTACAACTGCACCAGAATAAAGTTTAAAACTCATCAACTCACCCTGGAGATAATGATGCCGGCGATGGATATGCGTATCCTGGGCCCCTTCAGCAGTTTGTACCTGAGATCGACGCCGTTCCAGAATGACACGAAGTACCGTTTAATTTGAACATTATCGCCGCCGTGCAGCCTGCAAATTAAAATAACCGCTAACTGAATTTGTGTATAGTGCCATTGCGTTTGGTCGGATTGTTGATCAAATGCATTTTAGCACTCTTTTATAAGCTTTTATAGTCTGTATTGATATCTATTTAAATGAAGGTAATAGATAATATAATAAACTAAATATATGAACTTGGTGAGTATGTTATGTGTAACTAAACTTTGGCTTATTCCCAAAATGTATATAAAATGATTGTACAAACAATACTAAGCAATAATAGCAAATATTTTCAGCGAGTACCAACCTTCATTTATATCAAAAGGTACAAAAAATTTTGTGTTTTTGCGTATAGTCGGTATATTCCGAAATCATGTCTATTTTTTTTTAATTTTGACGTGTCTAAACAAAACTGACAGCGCCAAAATTGTCGCTTTCTAGTTTTGGCGTTTGGCATTAGAAAAAGATGGGGAGAGACTAAATTTAGTTAAGTTCTGTTACAGCTTCTGCTGTAATTCTAATAATTAATTAATAATTAAATAATTAGGTAATTCTTTACCACCATTGTTGAGGACAACAACATATTTTGCTCTATTTTGAGCAACAAGTGGAACACACTGATGAAGTGTGGTATATATACAACTCTTCTGAGTGCTGTCCCATCATCGACAAACTTACCTATAGCCATCGTAATCCACTATGACCAAGATTTCAGGGTAGATGACATAGGGCGCCTCCCGTTTCCGCCTGCTGTGTGATTGCGTTGAGCGTTTTCGTCTAAACCGCTTGCTAAGGTGGTCCGGTTCCATGAATGCTGAGAAAATAAAAAAGTCGCTTAAATTATTTCAGGTCACGGAGTACTTAGTCGGGTCAGGGAATACTTAGTCTTTTAGCCTGTCCGGCAAATAGACTTAAGTATACGGGTAAGCGACTCCAGCCTCCCGAGTTACTACTGTCTCTTTTTACTCCTTCCGAGATAGTAGTATCCTATATTCTATAGTCATTTTCCCAAATTCCATATTCTTTGCTCAATACACGATTCTTATCTAACCCTCTATCCCTTCCTTTCCACCAAGCCGTGGAAACTTTAACATATTTGAACCTTATAAAATGGCAGCGCCGTGGTTCGCCACCCAACACGTCTCGTTTCTTGCGGGGGCGAAAGTGACCTACAGATAGTCACTTTGCTCATAACAAGTGAAAGGAAGTGGTCTCTACCTACCCTAACTCTTCGGTAGTATAGTAGTCAGTATCCGCCTGTCATGCGGGAGATCGGCGTTCGATTCCCCTTCGCAGAACCAGGGAAAAAGGCGTGACGGTATGTATGTATGTAAATTATTTACTCACGTAATTACATATATTTTTTGGAAGTTTGTAGTCGTAGACTAGTCATATTATGAGCGTGTCTGCCAGGTCTTACATTTCGAGTTCAAAACCTCAGACTTTTGAATTCACGTGTACAGTGAAGGAAAACATCGTGAGGCAATCTACATGCCTGAGAGATTTTCTCGACGTCGCACGTCGTATGAAGTGTGTCCTCCATATTAGGCCAGTGTGATGAATTATAATTCATATATAGGCTATAGCCTAACCTCTCTTATCCTGAGAGGAGACCTGTGCTCTGCAGTGGAACAGTAGATAGGGTGATGATGATGATGATATCTTCTTTTTTTTATACCATGATGATTGTAAACAGGCTTAAAGTCCGCCTGATGGTAAGCGGTTACCGCAGCCTGTGGGTGCCTGCGTAATCAGGAGTATCACACGCGCCTTGGCAACCTTTTATAAATTTACTTACTCCCTTCTTGAAGAACCCCATACTGTGGTCCCTCGGCAAAACCTCAGCAGGGAGCTCAAGAGCGATGTTTTAAAGTTCTCAAAACAACACTGAGTACCTTATATTTAAAGGTAGGTAGTTATTAGATAACATATATTCGGGTTTTCAATTTAGAACGGCAAAATATAATGAAACACACTTCGACTGTTTTCCTTGTCGCATTAGTTTTTTAAATAACATATTACCGACCATTTGCTTAACTATTCTCCGTTTTTATGCGAGATTTAATTTAAAATGCAAATCGTACTGATTCGAATAGTGATTAGTCCACCGTACAACATACGGGCATGAAGGATGAGTGGAGTGATAATATATTATTAGATTGAACGAGGTGTATGTTGCTTTATGTATCTGTGTTTTTGTCGGTCCATCTAGATAAATATTTATTTTTGGAGAAAAAAAGAGTTATCATGTAAATAATAATATAAATACATTCAAATTTTGAAATGATTGATGGTTCGTGGCATTGAATAGATAAGTGTATAATTGTCTATGGTACGTTATTTTACTGTTATCTGTCTTATAGACAAATAACAATAAAACAATTTTAGGCTTCCTGGTCAGTGATATAGTTGTCTATGGTATTGTCTATGGTAACATATTGCTTCAGGCTTTCTGGTCACTGTAATATCTCAGTACATCATCTTTCTTATGATATTATGATATAGTTGTCTATGGTACGATATTTATCTATGGTAGCTATTGTTTCAGACTTCTGATCAATGTACTGCCTCAGATATATACGTCTCTCATGATTTTATGACAACTCAAATGATCACATTCCTGATCAGGTTATAGGTACTGTCTGAGGATGTGGAGTAGGTGTTACTCACTCGAATGTACTTTGATGCTGCACTTCCTCGTATCCACCGTCGCGGTGCGTGGTCCCTTCTCTTTTAGGTAATAAACTAACTAGTATGAAAGGTGCATTAACTTCGGTCTCGATGGTCATCCAGCTTGCGTCGTAGTACAGCGCGGACTGATTGGTATCAGTCCACTGCTGGACATAGGCCTCCTCTAATGATCGCCACGCCGAGCGTCACCGAACGTCACGGGCAATCGGTCAGGTTATCGGCCCACCTAGTCGGGGGTCTACCCGCATTACGCTTTCCGGTTCGGGGTCGCCACTCCAGCACTTTAAGACCCCAGCGTCCATCGACTCTGCGAGCTATGTGCCCCGCCCATTGCATTTAAATTTTGCAATCCTTTGAGCTACGTCGGCGACTCTTGTTTTACGAATTATCTCATTACGGATCCTGTCTCGCAGGGACATTCCGAGCATAGCTTCTTGCTCGCTGCGTGACCTTGAGCCCTCTCATGAGTATAGTCAGTGGCCATGTTTCAGATCCATAGGTCATCACTGGTAATACGCATTGATTGAATACTTTAGTCTAAAGGCATTGCAGTATTTTCTATACGTCCATAGAGCACTTTCCTTTTTTACAGCAGCTGGTAATAATGCCGATGCTCCAAGTGGACGGTGGTGTCATGTCGTTGGGTACTTGCTTGTTCTGGCGGTTCGTATAGGCATTTGTACTGGGCATACATTTACTCTCCGTTGTGAGGTCGTTTTAGTGATGAGAAGTGAGTCGTCCCCACGTTTCATACATTATATATCTATATATATTTTATGAGTACATTGCTGGTGTAGTGGTTATAAACACTATTTACGATCGAAAGTTCGCGGGTTTGATCCCGGTTCCTTACCACTGAGTTATTTCTAATTCGTGTATGGTCTACATTGTAGACACTAATGTACTCAACAGAGAAGGAAAAATCCGCACTGGGCCAGCGTGGCACATTCCCCTCCTAATGAGGGGAGGTCCATGCCCCTATTTTGGGGACGAATATACACTGGGAATGGGTGGGATGATGATATATTTTTCATTTCAGTGTAGGCTAGTATTGGATATCTAATTGTAGGTTCCATTTCTAGATATTTGGTTTAACCAATTTGATATTTAGGGGGTTCTACGTGATGAAATATCTTGACTCCTTGGTAGCGACCGTTTATTTGACCTGAACTTGCAGATTGCGAGTGATGACTGATATGTCAATGCATCCAGTCATTCAATGACAGTGGTTTATATAATAAGAAAAATCGAATGACAATATGTTCATCTGTACGTTCCTATTTTGTGCCTCTATGAGTTTTAAATCATTTAATAAGCACTGACATTATTATATATACACATATTTCCCACCACGTGGACTATTCATGAATAATTGAATTATATTAGTGATTTTAGCAAATAATTTGGTGACGTCTCGGTTTGACCTCATGACCCCGGCTACGAGACGCAATAGATACGGTGATATAGTAGGTATGTGTGTATAAGAGCAACGAGACTAGTGTTGTTCTATATTTAAATATTCTGACATTATTCAAATGTTTTGTTTTTTTAATAAAAAGAAAATCGAAATCTTTTCAGTAAAGAAGAATTCAGTGTAATATTCTCGTCCCTGGTCTTCGGAATTGGTTTTCTTTCATCTTTTATGATTAGAATATGAAAATATTATGATAGTTAAATTATTCTCAATTATATTTCCGCCTTATTCTGCAGTAGGCAACATTCTTACCAAAATATTCTAAAGTCTAAAGTAGCTAGCCTTAAATTATGAAAACTTTTAGCAGTCTGCAATTGAAAGTATTATAAATACATTTACACACCTCCTAATAAATAGGTTGAATTGAAGTTAGCACTCATGTGAAGCAGCTTTAATGCATATATGACGATATTTTATTAGTAAAAATCTATTATAAATTTCATTTATTCATGTAATTATTATAAATTATATCTTATTTGTAATAAAATTAAACGGATAAAAAATAGTAATAGTTGACGATATTTTATATTAAAACTCGTTTGACAGCTTTTTACCTTTTAATGATATTAATGGCCTCTTTAGCGTCACAAGTGTTTATGAGGCTATCAGCACCGTGTTGCCAATCTAAAAAATCTATTAATGTAAATTCTTCTTATTCGTCTTCAGCATTATTTTACCGAAATATATACAATAAAATAATTAAATATTATAAAACCTTTAATATTATTATATGTATATTAATTATATTAAAAATGTTATATTAAATCATCTTAGTTGAAAAGTTCGATTATGTAAAGTTCAAATGTGACGAGAAACCATTAATGAGTTTAATAATTTCGTGTTTATAATATGTTAATTTATAAAGGTGATGATTTTGATAAGCGCTTAATGTGTAAATATGAATATATATAAGAGTAATACGGAATAGATATTAGTTAGGTATCTAACTAAATGAAAAACATTAATTTGTTTTATGGGGTCTAAATGTGCAAGGAAAAATGACATCTACGCCACTAGGCGGATCAAATCATCGAGTCCATTATAAAGTAAAAATGTATAATATTAGGTCAGGGAGTACTTAGTCTCTTAGCCTGTCCGGCAAATAGACTTTAGTATACGGGTAAGCGA
>WUAW01004827.1:31624-58573 GCA_017165845.1 Thaumetopoea pityocampa | reverse complement strand
TATATATATATTAAAGACAACTGCCGCATTAGGACTAATTCCTGTGTCGCGGGGACTTTACAAACATTCAAATAACGGAAACACAGAACAACTAGTCTCAGAAAAACAATTTGTGGATTACATAAAGTTGTTGTCCCGTGTGTGGATTGAATCCACAACATTGGCAGCGCAGTGGAGAAGCGACCACTTAAACCTCTGTGCCATCCGTGCAGTCTGATTAGAGGATAGGTAGAAATCATATTAATATAATATGAAAGAATATTATACACTTCTAGCTATATACAATTTTGATTGTTCTCAACTGGACATATAATACTTAGGCCACATGGGATGATTTATACTGACCCAGTTATTTTTGACCTTATTTCTAGTACATCATTTTTTTTAAATGCAGCCTACATTAGTTCATATATTGTCTTAATAGTGAAGAGCCAATGTCTTCCAGTTTGGGATATGCCAGCCCTAGAAGATACATTCGCCTTCCGGCCACCGTATTACAATAGCAAGTATTCCATAATTTCCACTCCCATGTCACAGTCTTGACATGCTGTAGTATTGAACAGATTCATTTTATATAAATGCTTTTTCATGACCTGTGAGTTCCCCTACAAAGCAGCATAATTATTACCTCAATAGGTAATAGCTAATAGCCATAGTAATAGGTAATAGCCAATAGTCAGGCTCAATAGCCTGAGTAGTTATTGTCTTTTTTTTTAATTTAAATTTTGTTTCTCTAGGAAGGCGGAGTTAGATGACTGGGGAGATGAAATGGCGCGGAAAGGTCTATTTCAGTCAGTTCCACCTGAAAGTCTAAAGGACAATCAGCATATGAAAAACTGATATGAACGTGTAATCAGGAATTTTTTTTTAATAAACTTATTCGACTTGTTTCAAGCTTTTTTCTTATTAAGCTTCATTTGTTGTTACGTTTATATGCTTAAGTTGAACCTTGAAAGCACTTTTGAATTAGGTCCGAAGATCATTTTCTGAGTTTAATGACACCGCACTATTTTAATGTCCAGAAACTGATCTGATGACGGAGCTGAAAGTTTACGACTGAGTGAAACTAAAAGCTCGTCGATTAGGCTTAATGAAGAGAACTGATGATGAAGCCTGAACGTTATTATATAAGGTTTGTAGTAATCACATTAGACATACATGCATTGGCCTCTAAGTAATCATCATCATCGTCAGCAGGTAGAAGTCCACTGTTGAACATGGGCCTCCTCCTCCTCTGAGCAATAGACTAACAGATTGTGATCAAGTCATCAAGCCAAAAGGTTACACAGGATCTTTACAATAGCTAGACCTAGCTCTGAACTGTTTGTGTCGAGGAGTAGTTGATTGACACTGATTAAGATATGGTGATAGAACTGAAAATTCATCACATATCCAATAATAAATATTTAAATAATATCCATACATATAATCATAGACTATTAATTTTATTTTATTTAAGTACTTACAGGTCAGGGTGTACTTAGTCTTTTAGCCTGTCCAGCAAATATAAGTATACGGGTAAGCGACCCCGGCCCCCCGAGCTACTACTGTCTCTTTCTTCTCCTTCCGAGATTAGTAGTATCCTATATCCTATAGTCCTTCACCTAAATTCCATATTCCTTTCTCAATACACCTTTCCCAACTCATCCTATTTCCTTTCCTCTCCATTACACCGTGGGAATTCAATGAGGAGCTTTAATACTTTTGAACCTTATAAAATAGCGGCATCGTGGATTGCCACCCGACACGTCTCATTGTCCGCGGAGGCGAAATATGGGCTGCCGATAGCCATTGTGCTACATCAAACGATCGTAGCAGGTGGAAGGAAGTGGTCTCTGCCTACCCTGTGAAAGAGGCGTGACTGAATATATGTATGTAGTATGTATTATGGTCTCTGCCCACTCTTATGGGATATCGGCGTGAGTGTATGTATGTATGTATGTTTAAGTACTTATTTTCCTTGAAACGTAAATTTTGTTACAAGGACGCTCTAAGTACCATATCAAGATTCCGCTCCATTGTGCTATGTGTTATTTAACTACAAACGACCAATAAGTTCTAGAGATGGGCTTTTTCAGAATTTTATGCCAAAGATTTTTTATATCATATTTTGAAAACGATTTCTTTTATTTTCAGTAATTGATTTCAGTACCGGGCTGCTTTAATTTGGATTGATAGTGCATAGATTTATTAGCGAACGACAGACGCAAACGCACTCAAGTTTGTCAAAATAGTAACAATCTACAGTTTTAAAAGTGCAATTCTTGTTAATAAATTACCCTATCTATCGGAATATAGCTTCTTTTTTCACTCCGTTAAGCGCTTCTTAGTTAGAAAGGTCTCGTTGGTGAATGTGATCGATTCAGTTTTTACAATGTTAATTAGGTTTTATGGAATCGATTTTTTTCTGATTTAGATTATCGATACGAAACAATTTCTAACTAAAATCGGAATTTAGATACGCTTTGATATAGATATATCGGACGCATGTCTAGTAGGCAATTTATATAACTTATAAAAGACAGCGCTTTTGTCTCGGATTTCGTAAATTGCAAGAAATTGACGTATTAATTTTCAACCAATGACGTGCACACATCATCCGGAATAGAATAACTGACAAATCGCACGACTCTTGTTGCTGGAACCATTGCCTATTTGGCAAATTTCTAAAATGGAACTTATTTCAGAATACAAATAGACTATACAAATTATTAAAAATTTCAGTTTTGAAATTAAAATTCATATAATTTTAGTGTGGGTGGTTTTCGTTTGTCTTTTTAATAACAAGGAATATAAATGCTTTCTACCGAGAATTTTTTAATTTAATAATTAAACAGAGGTCATATTATATTTTTAGATTGTTACATGTTTGAAATAAACATTTTTCATAGTTAATTTCCGTAAATTAATTGCAATATACATGCCACCTGCCTAACTAGGAATTTATGGAAAACCTATCTTATTTTATGAAGAAGATCAATTACGTCCAGATGTGGACATCATGAGACAATGAGGATAATGATGATAAAGTAATTATTAAAAGAAAGTTTAATTATCTATATTTTTGAAAAAGAGCTGATGTCGTAGTCTAAAAATTTTGTGTCGAAACCTTCCGATACCGTAATTTTGGTGGGACACTAATATTGTACACAGTTCTATAATTATATATCAAAGTAATAAATGTAACATGTTGTTATTAAACGAGACTTGAAACTTGCATTTCAACATTAATTTGTATTTAAAGAAGCCACAGATTATAAATGATAATTGAATGAATGAAGTGTGATTATGTTCGTTATTTGTGTAGTTTTCCTCTATTCTGCAGGCATTATCATATCATTATCGAAGTTTATCTATATATTATACACTGCGACAGGAAGTGATTCGTGTCCTCACGTTTCATGGCGGCAACCAATCAAAATTTTCTGCACCTAGTATGAAAACATGGAGTTTATAGATTCTACCAATCAAAAGTAGCCTTCAATGGAGCATGAAAGTGATGATATATGACTTTGTAACAGCGTATATTTTTCAAAACCAGCACAGAAATAAATATTATATAGTAGTTTTATTCTCCAAATATATCAATGATTTATTATTATTATTGGATTTGAAAGCAATCGAAATTTTAAAATCACTAAATTAATGAAATTTTGCATAAACCTGTGCCTATCAAAGGCTATTTCACGTATGTTTGTCTACTGCGAGTCAGTGCGCATGTCAAGTTGAAAATTGCAAATGGCGGCCGTTGTTATTGTTCGTACCGAATTAACTATTTGTAAATTATATACCTATCTTTTTAATGATTTTTCTAATGAAATGCTATATTGATATGATGCTTTAACTTCTCATGATTCGCCGCGTCAAGTTTTATGTACGTTTCTAAGTGTTTTTAGTGTTTTTTTGCTATTTTATGTGTGTCATGCAAATGGGGTAAGCTGGAATTATCGGATGTCGCTTAGGTTGTTTTGAATAGTTTCAGTAAGGAAACGAAGTGAAGTTCTGTGACCTAAAGTGTAAAAATGGATACTGTGTAAAGTTTTTCAGCTATTGCTCTATTACTAGAGCGTCGCAAGGGACGGGAGCTGCTGTTAATTACGAATGTTCCATGCTGTGACTGTTCTCCCCGTACATTTCAAAATGGCTGCTGCTCTTCACGATATATGAGCCTTGCGTCACTGGAACATAATTCTGTGGATTCGATTCGTGAAGAAATTGTAGTGTTTCTAGTCGTGAGATCGCCTGTGAAAAAACCAAAATAAACCCCGGATAATTATCCGGGTAGTTCTGTACCGGAAGGATTGTGGTGTGTCATATGTTTTCAGTGTAGAGTGGACACTGGCAATAGATTCGATATTACTTTGCGTCCGAGCCGGACTGTAATGTTTCGCTCGATTTTTCATGATGACTTGGGATACCAGGGAATAGATATTGTGTGGAATTGAGCGGAATGTGACATTGTATGAGAGGTGAGTGTATTATTTTAGTTTATTTACATAGCGCGGGGTGATCGGACGTTCGATGTTCATTACAAAATGGACATATTGGATGACAGGACATTGGTCGGCCGGCGAGGACGTGCTTTACGCGGCGCCCGCCTGAAAATTACTAATTACTGATATGGATAACACAACCGGCCGCAATGTCATTCGTTTTATATATTAATATTGTGTAACATGTCGCTATGTTGTCATATCGTAATCCGTGTTTTGCATGCACAGCATAGGCATATTCCATTAAATCCTCACATGTGTATTAAACGTTAATTAATTTATCGTATTTGCATACATTATCTTCAAAAGTTTAAATTAGCACATTTTGGTGTTTTGTCATAACTTCATTTAAGAAAATTAGATACAAACGTACAAATTATTTATAAATAGTCAACACAAGGGAGTATGGTAAATACATACCATAGACAAATTGTGTACTTTTTTATGAAAACAATTATCCAGTGAAAATTTTTATATATAAACACAAGTATTTACTGTGAATGGTCCATATTATTTAGATCTACCTTTTTTTTACTAAAATCTATTATATAATATGTTTATCATGATATGTATAAATAATCTTTTATGAATATTAATTTAAATAATTTTTTCCCATTTTATTGTATACCTCTTTAAATACAAGCTTTTTTATGTGTAATTATGATAACAACAAATAAAACTTGCTGTTATTTGTTGTTATCACAATGTTTACTCAAACATCAGTGTTTAAAATATCACATTTTTGTTTACCTTTTTATTTAACTGTTTTTTTTTTAAATCAGGCTCATATTTATGTGTATTTCTTAAAAAAATATCTATGTCTACCAATTTCATATCTTTTAAATTGTTGGCATAACTACTAAAGATTAATTGGACACTATGGTAGAAGCAACTCTTTTCATAAAATTACTTAATTTCTGTATTATTTGTTTATGTGTATGGATTAGCAGTGCAAAATTTATTAAAAATTCTAGGGGCTTTTCTACATCTATCACTTGATGTTTTCAGGCTGATGTTCATGATGTTCAGGATACATTGCTCAAATGTAGATATAGATGCAACATCTAGCTCAAAACTCACTACAAAAAGTCCATACTTGACATATACACATTTATAGATATGTCTATGATTGAATAATTTGAAAGCTATTGCTTAAAACAGTGTTTAAAATAACATACAATGCTAAATAGTACAAAATAGCATTCATTTGGAGCTTCATCTACTGCTGGGAATCTCCAAAAAAGCATTGCATGCGGTGGATTCTTGCACTTCTTTGATAAGGATGTTTTCAACCAGCAATCGTGTCTTTATAGATATATGGTCTAAAACTGGATAGTATAGGAATAGAAGTAGATGGATTTTTATGAAAACTTGTATTAGTGAATGATATCAAAGGGTTAATTAACAAATAGAATTGGTAATAGATATCTAGATGGACAAACATTATTTATTTCATTTAGGAATTGAAACTACAGCTCCTGAGTGTTCAGTTGAAAATTATCTGATCTAATTGTACACTGAAGTTTATTGTTCTACATGCTAATTTTGTGAAGAGAAAATTAATGTTTTTATGAATTATGAATTTGATATAATCTATACTGATAAATGATTATTTATTCTTAGCTTCTTTGATGAGTTATTATTTTCAGTGTACTTCGACTGTTAGATATTAATTATTCTAAGTTGTAGTGATCAAGTATCAATTATTTCCGATCAGGTATTAAATAGTAGGTATTTATAGTCTTGTTTTTAAATCATATACATGTCATATAAGTGGACTTAATGCTTGAAGATTAATTAAAAATTAAAGATATATTTTATATGATGAGTATTTGTTTTAGTCGATTGCCATAATTATATTTGTGTCTATTAATATTCTAATTAATATCATTATTCTAGAGCTAGATATAGATGACTATTCTACACCAATACAGAAAGCTTATATTATTTAAATAAAAAGAAAGTCTATTTTGAACAGTCTTAAGTGTGATCTCTTCTAGACAATTATTAAATGGATGGGATTCTATGCATGAGTCTATTGTATTTTACCAATGTTGTTAGTCTAAGGACTTCAAATGGGACTGATAACCAGGAAATTTCTGTAATTACTTGCATAGTACTCTAAGATAGTTTAATAAATTTTGAATCACCCAGTGAAAATGATATTTTGACTTTGGTCTAATATGTAATAAAATATAATAATCTTATTCATTGTAACATAGAAATTGCTGATGATCTTTGGTCATGAACTTTTATCTTTATGTAAACCTCTTTTATAGCAGAAGCCCATGAATAAAGTGTATAGAGCTTAATGTGACACATGTATTTGTTTAAGCTGCATTATCATCAGTAGACTTATAATTAATGTGCTTTTGCATAGATTTTTCTGCTTCAAAAACTTCATTGATGCAAATACCAAACTCAATTTCCCCAGAATCCACTAGTCCTATTCTTGAAACTGACTGGTGATTAGATCAATGAAAAAGAACTGCAATGTAACATATTCTCATTAAAATTTGTATAGTATGCATTACATTATCACAAAGCTTATAAATTTCTGCTTGTGTGTTTAATAGCAATAAATAATCATTTTAATAAAATGTTTAATGTCATTAGAACCAAAATTTATAATGATTATCAGTAGAAATGGGTTAAATATTAGGTAATTATTAGGTATGCCAAATATACTTAATTTTTATGTAATTATGGGGAATAAGAAAAAAATTGTTTTATTTTATTATAGATATATGTATAATTAAGAGATTAGGGCCTAATTCGGGGAGATCCATGTCCCTGTCACCATCATCATCCCTGTTCCATATCATCCCCACTACAGGGGCATGGACCTCCCCTGATCAGGAGGGGGATTAGGTTGGCCACGCTGGCCCAGTGCGGGTTGGTAGACTTCACATACCCATGTGAACATGCAGGTTTCCACATAATCATGCATGCCGGTGCCCCTGTAGTGGGAACGAATATGGGACTGGGGATGATAAAATTATAGTATAATAAAATCTTTATATCTAAAATATGTAATTATAAAAAAATAAACAGATAAATAATTATTAGTTCAATAAAATTAAACTGTGTACATAATATTAACAATATAAATATAAATGAATATTTTAAACCCGTGGATCTAGAACCATAAAATGTTGTACTGGAGTACCTTATATAAGGTAGGTAAGTCCTAGGAAAGGAGAGAAAAGAAAGAATTCATCACCTGGAGAAGGATGCTGATGATATCTGTTGATAGAAAGTTGCATGGGGCACATGGCTATTCTACACACCATATTTTCCTTTATACAATCCATGGATTATGTGTTAAAAAAGTATCAAATTTTGTTGTGCGTATTGTACGCCGCCACGGATAATCTGATAAAAAACATTCATATATCTCAAAAACATACATGTTTAAATACATGTTATTCATAATATTTTGATGTTGTTTTTTTCTGTACAATTTATTACTTATATTTTTAATCATATTGTCATTTTTTTTATTTTATGTGAGACTATATTATCGACAGTATATATTTTGGATTATTCGCCGTAAAAAAAATGTAGATTATACAGGGCTGCAGATTATGCAATTTTTTTTTACTCGAGATTAGGCTTTGCAGAAAAAAAATACACGACTGCAGATTATTTACACGAAAATATGGTACATAAAATGTTATTTTTTGTTCATCCCATATGCATTGTCATACAATTAATCTTTGGTAAGCTGCTGTGTGTAGGCCTTGGAAGATTTTTGAGTTGATAAGTCTGTGCAGGTTAATAATTATGTTAGGTACCTTGACTGTAGTTTTATTGAACTGTCAATTTGTGTAATAATTATACTTGCATAAAATAAATTATATAGATAGTTTAGTAAAATTAAAAGATCATATATCTTTGGTCAGGGGTCAGCAACCTTTTTGGCTGTGGGTCAAAATCAATCAAAATATGACCATTAAAGAGACGTTTCGGTCTGAGATATTTTCGTTTTTTCCAAATCTGTTTGGTTTTTTACATATATTATATACTTTATTTTTGGAACTGAAGCGGGTGGGTCACTTGAAATTATCAAATGGGTCACTCCGTGACCCGTTGGTCATAGGTTACTGACCCATGTCTTAAGTAATAATATAGTGATTTTTTCACCCTAGTATTATCTCGATCTTTGATCTGAAGACGAAATCATATTACTACATTATCATAACTCTATGATCCTATTGTTGAACTAACATTTCATTTTATGTAGCATGGCAGCGGACAGCGACGGGCTAGGCTCTGCGGGCGGCGGGGGCGGCGGCGGCTCGTGCGGTGTAGTGGTGACGTGCGAAGGTGATCTTCGCGACCCGCGCTTCCCCGCGCGCCTGCGCCGCCTACTGCGCGAGCTGCGCACGCTGCTGGCCGAGCCGCATCCGAACACGCTCAAAGTTAACAAGGTAAAGACACCGCCTGTGTACGTGTACGGGCAGTCTTCATAGACAAGTGTCTGTGAAGACAATAACAAAAAGTATTGGATATTAGTACAATAAAAATATAGATATTAGTATAATAGATACTGGTCCAACATGGTTGGCTACAGTCTACCACACTGGCCCAATACGACTTACATTAGACAGGTTTATCACTAAATTTTCAAGGAAATTTAGTGATAAACCTGTCCACCATTTCATTATGAAGCTTGTTACCAACTGTATAATTTGATGCAAATTTTATAGAGACATTGGATTGGTTAATACACACATGTTTAGTGATGGACTGAAACATATTTGTGGTGGGAATATTCCAGGCGAAAGCAGCATACTCGCACTATATCCCACTAATAACTAATATTCACTGCTGCTCCATGACTTTGTTCAAACTCATAGCCACCATATTTTGCATTGAATAATTCTGCTGGTATGTTATTTCCTAATTGAAGGGTCATGCAAACATACTGTAGAGATAGATTAGAGGACATCTGCAGTAGTATAGGAACCACTGATGCATTGCCAGTTCTTGAAAGACAGAATTGTGTACTCATTTTTATTTTCACAAACATCGGTACTGATTCTGTTGTAACAGTTCTGTACCTACCTATCTTTTTCGAATGTCAAACGCCAAAACGAGATAGCTACAATTTTGGTGATCTCAGTTTCGTTTAGACACATCAAAATTAAAATATTTAGACGCAATCTCGGAATATACGCATTAAAGATTCGCAAAAACGCAACATTTTTTTTTTAACCGTTTAACAGAAATGCAGGTCGGTACTCGCTACAAATGTTTGCTATCTCGTTTTGGCGTTTGACATTAGAAAAAGATAGGGACGAACTAAATTTAGTTAAGTTCTTTTACAACAAAATCAGCAACATTATTACAGCAGCCCCAAATTAAGAGTGTATGTAACTTGGGTACTAGACAGTGATATACTTAAATAAATAAATATTAATACATGTATAGATAAACATCCATGACTTTGACATCTGTACAGATATTCAAGCTCATCACACAAAATTATCCATAACAGGATTCAAAACCAGAAAAAAATCGCACAAAAAGATGGGTCACTGCAACAATCAATTAATCATCGGAATTTCTTATGTTGCCATGCTGTAGGAGTCAGAGCAAACCACTGACACTAGCTTAATTTGAATATATGTGGTAGACTTACAAACGATATATGACTTGTGAAACGCAAAAAAGTAATACAAAAAAGAAAAAAAAAATGACTTCACATATTGTATTTAAAAAAAAAAGGAGTTACACGCTACCAGCTACCACCATACCGTAAGTTTGCAGGATGACAGGACATGGTGTGTGGTAGCCAGAAAAATCCACCTAAACACTGCATTTGCTTGAAATGTTGCACAGAATACAACACTCCCAGTGGTTTTAAACAAACTAATATCAGGTTTTCATTATACATATATATAGTCTTGCATTTTTGCAATACCATTACACTGGACAATGCTACCTTTATACAGTCGTGATTTCCTCCTGTCAGTTTTCTCATTACGATTATCTTAAACATGTATTTGTTGGCTATAAAAATCCTAAAACAGGTTCCAATTAAAAATTCATAATACAAATGGTAAAGTTGAATTTTAATGAAGAAGATTATTACTATAAAAATAAAATATTTCAACTATGTATTGGTTGTGTGATGCTGGAATAAAACAGCGTTTTCCCTCTATGGGTACTGCCAGAAATGGCTGATCTATACGCCAGGGTGATGCACAGCAAATATTCTATACTATTATAAAATTGTTATATGTCAAATTTTCAAAAATCAAAGATATATAAAAACAAACTACTCGGATCCACTAATTAAGGGTCTCTGAAACCAAATCCATCGATGTTTGTTTGTTTGTCGGGCTTCACGCAAAATCCAGCGGGTAGTATTTGGTTAAACTGTTACAGTCTTAAAGGTACTATTCAGACTTAAACACTGCGGCATGTTTCATCAAAATCGGTCCAGTAGAATTGAAGATACGGCTTGATCCCTGTTTTAGTAGCCGCCGTTAAGGAACGAGAAGTCAAGTAAAAGTGGCTTTTTATATAAATCTGATTGTATCAGGATTTCTCATATAACGAAAAACCGACATTCATGCAGACCGAGCCGCGAGCAAAAGCTAGTATCATATAATTAAGTGAACAATATCCTGTGATTTAGTGACCATTATGCTGTAATTTAGTGATCATTATCCTGTGATTTAGTGAACATTATCCTGTGATTCAGTGAACACTATCCTGTGATTCAGTGAACACTTTGAACATTGCTGTGCCATCATAACATAATTTCAAATTCATCTAATTTAAATGAATCTCTTATGGCCTTATAAAAATATTTACACGTAGTTTAAGCTAATCTGTAGTTTGTCCCTTTTAGTCTTAATAAATTTGTAATGATATAGAAAGAGACAAACCATGTGTTAGCTTATAGCAGGAATAAAAGATATGAATAAGGAGGTTAATGTTTTAATATTATCTCACAAGATTTTATTGCGTTTTGAATTCCTATTGTTGATAACTGAAGCAATGTGACAAGTTCATTTGAAAGACAGGCCCTTACAGATGCACCATGCTAATGAATATTAGGTGTGAATCCCATGGCTGAGGTATACAAGCGTGTAGAGGGATGCTGTGTCCTTTAATTGGGTGAGGGGCCTACGATTAGGCATTTCCATTCGTAAAAAGGCCCTGTTAACAATTCAGTATTAATAACGCCGGGTAAAATAAAGGACTAGGCAAGAGGCAATTCAAGTAGCGTATGACTATCAAGTTTTCATAATTTTTAAAATTTTTTTTTACTCAGTTTATTTCATATTCGTGTCTATTATTACGCCATGGATATTTTGTTCATTGAAAGCCATAAGCTATGTCATTTATAGTTTAGTGTCATCTGGCTCTATCTGAAAGGGCTCCCGTGCTAGCTGTCAAAACACATTTGAAGTTGATATATTTGTACAATCCAGTATAGCTAAGCAGGGTGTTTACCGACAACCGGAAACATGGCAAGTGGTCTATGAAACAGAAAAGCTTTAGGGCCTATGAGCTAAATAGAGACAAGAAGAGTTATGTTCTCTGAAAATTGTAACTCCATAAAAGCTCAAATAACATCAAATATAAATGACGCGGGTTCATTGGTTAAAAAATGTCTTGAATAATCCTAATTTCACTCTTAGTGACATCTAGCGCCCAAGTTAACCCATTATAAAAAAACACTTGCACAAGACCTACAAGCTGAAGCTCAAAGCTGAAGTTTGCAATGATTTAAAACAAAATAACGAGAATTTTACTATTTTCATAGCCTGGTATCATTATTCTGAAGTTGCAGTTATTGAAAGACAAAAATTTGAAAATGTATCCCAAAAATGGGATATTGGCGGATAATGGGCTAAATATTTGAACATTCCTTATAATACTGCCATTGGTAGTCTTCAATCATCAAAACTTTATCTTATATAAATAACTAGCTGTTGTTTATGGCTTCGGACCGAAGCCTTCGGTATCTCAGAAAAATGTATGTCTTCATGTTCCGAGTATTTACCAAATTTCGTTCAAATTTGTTCAGCTGTTTGAGTGTGACTGAGTACCAAACACCCAAAAATAAACAACAATGAATATTGCAATTATGATTCTGTCAACTTCTGGAAAAATAGTTCATGAATTTTCTCTTTAAATACGTCGCGTATTGTTACACTTCTTGTGCGTTCTAAAGGAACACTCATTGAAAAAGGGAAGATAAGTTTAAAACATTGAGTGCCGTTAAGCGTCTCGCACTCACCACGGACGCCGAAGTCTTTAGAAAAATGCACGACACTTCGCTCGGATCTGAGTGGGTGGTACCGCTGCAACGGCACTGCCCCACTCGGATCCGAGTGACGAGCATTGAATGTGTTAACAAAACCGGAGTTTACACTTATTGCTAGGTGGAGCCTTGGAACTCTGTGCGCGTGACGTTGTCGGTGCCGCGCGCGGCGGCGGCGCGGCTGCGCGCGCTGGCTGCTGCGGGCGCTCCGCAACTGCGCGCGCTCGGCATCCTGTCGGTGCAACTGGACGGAGACGCCGCCGTGTCGTTACGGCTCGCGCACGGCGCCGAACTGCGCATCGATACCGCGCCTGATGGTTAGTCCTTACACTCACACGCAGTGTATCTACTGACTGTACATATTTACAGTTTCAAATAATTTTACTTCTTCACCCCAACTTTACTTGCATCTAAGTCAGAGTCTACTATTATTGAGGGGATATGGCTATGAGACGTATACACAAGACTATCTGCCATCTTACGACATCTCTGTAAGCCCCCCACAATTCGTTTAAAATTAAAAAAACTTGCAGCAAAGGGGGGGAAGGTCCAAATTTTAGCCGTTACTCTTTTTAACTTTAATAAGATCGTAATTATTCTAGAACTTATTTATTTACCTTAAAATCTTAAGTAAAATATCGCTCATCCAATAGAACAATGACGTAATTACATTTTTGCAATTTATCAGAAGAAGCGTTTCAGTTTAAAATTGGATTATACCCATTTTGTAAATCATATTAATTATCATGATTTTTCATATTTTATTTATAGATTATTATTAATAATTTAAGCATTCTCGAAAAAAATCCATATTAAACAACAAATCATCCAAATTAAACACAAAATAAAATTTTAACTTTTTTTGCAATTACGTCATTATTCTATTGGATGAGCGATATGTAAATATGCATATATTATATTACAACATGTAACTGTAAGACATAAGTGTAACAATTAATTTTTAGATATACGTTTTATTTGAATACCAGAAAGTCTTGAACTTTGGACTTGCCTCCTTTTTGCTGCAATGTCCTTAATTATTTTGACAAGTCTAAATTTATTATTATCTTGTTTTCATGTAATTCTAAATAACTGAAGTTTTTATATACATTACAGTAGTGTCACAACAATAAGTTACATCAGAATTATTAATCGGCGCAGCCGTGTGCTAAGAAACTTTAATTAAAACTGTAAGCATCATTTCAAAAAAATCATGTTGCACTACGCATAAGGTTGAAAATGTAATGACAGTTGAACTCGTGTTATCTCACTCGTAACATCTGTAAAGGGGCGGACGCAACAATGGCGCTCTCACGTTCGAACTATTGGCTGACGATAACGTTTGCGCGAGTGAAATCACTGAAATCAGCCACGCAAACGCACTGCCTTATAATTGGTTGAAATATTTTCGTGCCTTTCGAAAACATGCTTACTGTGCAAGTACATTGTTGTAACTAATTTTTGTGGTATTCCTGTACTTAAGATGTCCTTGCAACACTTGTTGCAATAAATTAAAACAACTAGCCTGCGGAGGTCCACTGCTGGAACATGGTCCTTCTTAAACTATCAGCTGTCAAAATCACATTTGAAATTGATGAATTTGCAAAAATTCATATTAACTAAGCAGGGGGTCTACACAAAACCGGAAAACATGGCAAGTGGTCTACGAGACACAAAAGTTTATGGACCTCTATTTAAATAGAAACATTGAATTGTCTAATGCAAATCAGGTAAGCTTGGTGAATATGGAATATTAATTTTAAATTAAAAAAAAGGCTGTCAATTACTGTGGTGTTATTTACCATTTGGCCGGTTGTTATAGATGCAAGCACTTCAAGATCGCAACCGAACGCTGAGTTATTAGCTGGTCTGGGCGGGCTCGGTCGGATAATTAGCGAGGGCGAAGGAGCTTCAAGCAGTGTCTCTGCGGAACCAGTCGCCTCGGCCTCAGTTGCGGTTCCTAGAGACAACTTCAAGTCGCCCAACACCGTGTGCCCTATGGACGGGAAGATACCACAGAACATTCCCACGCCTTCTACAGATCGCTGCGAGTTCCCGTTTGGCAGTATGACGCAGGCGAGGGTCATACATCGGAAAGAGAATACGTTAGGTAAGCGCATCTTAGCTATTAATTGTTTATAGTACTAGTAGAAATACTGAAAATATAACTAATATTGCTCAGTCTTACTCGAAATGATGAGAGAAATGGTAGAAATTATGGAAGTGCCGGGAGAAAAGTTAAAGAGCTGATCCATAACTACTATTAAAAATATGCCTTCCCTAAAGCTTATTTATTGACCAGTGACAGTTATGGACTTTAAATTTAGAAATATGTTTTTTTATCACTAGTTTGTATCATGCCTAAATCGGGATTTTGACGACAACCAGTAGTTTATTGTGATGTTTAATACATATAAATTTCATGTTGTTTCGTATATTAATTGTTAATAATCATAACAAATAATCTAATATAGCAGAGTGACCATATTTTTTCAAGGCTATAAGCCTACGGATCCTCTTGCACAGTATTAACACATTGGTGTTAACGTGATAATCTTCCGATTAACGTCAAAACTCCCAAGAAGCAATAAAATCTGATACAACTGCTTTTATAGTTAAACCGATGAAAGTATGTATTAAAATGATGACTTGGCTTAAAGGTCTCAGATACCACGCCATAAAATACAAAAAGTAAGGCTTCTTAGTTTATGGCGTTTGATCAATTTGGTATAATTCCGCTAATATTCATTGTGAAAATATCATAAACTTTGAGGGTGTTGAGTGGTTAAGATAAAGAATTTTGTCAATAGAAGAACAGAGGGTCCTTGGATGTAAAGTCCTACGACCAGGGTAATAAATCTGAAAAAAGGACGTAACAATACATAGACCCGTTGTTAGTAGGATTAGTTAGACAAACAAAAGCTATGACAAATATTTACAGGTTAGTGTGTTAATGAGGTAATTATTTAGATTGATGTTATACGTATTTATAAATTTAAGGTGAAAATAAGGCTAAGTTAGGTTTTTTAAAGCAATGACCTAACAGAAGAGGTATTGACATTATGCCTATATGTTTCAGGTATAAGTGGCCCCTCAGCGAGCATAAGGCCGAGTACAGAAGGTTCGTTTGTGCGGCCCTCCACTTCTAATTTCCCCGGGCCACCACCACCCTACCCTGCGCCGGGGCCAACGCCTGCAGCTGTCCCGCCCGCCCCCGCCAGCCCCGCGCCGCCCAACGTGGCGATATCCTCGCCGCTCCTCGTGAACCTACTGCAGAATGATGCGGCTGCACCACAGCCCAGAGCGAAACCGCCTCCGCATCCCGCTAAACTAGATCGCTTGGAGGATGGACAGGTAATCAATGTGATCATAGGCATTTATAGCATTTAAAGTTATGAGAAAGATGTGATAAACTGGTGCTTATTTTACGTGAAATATTCTACATATAATAGGGTTACCTCAAAATGTGATGCGGCTTACGAGATGCGTCAAGAATTCTGTAAGAACTCCGCAATGGTTTTATTGACACATTCAAAAGGTTTCGAGAACTGCTGTTAGAAGATCTATCTGCGCACCTCTGTGCATCACTCTTTTTGGGCTACTTTTTTTACTAACTCAAGGTATTCATGGCTTTAAATAGACGCCGAGGGGAACTGGCTAACATTCCCCGAACTAGTAATAACAGCTATTTTCATTAAACTTACAAAAATGAGAGTTTATTTTTGTAACACATTAATAAGTGTTTGAGTATTAGCATATTGTTGTATATTATGTGTATGTAGAATATTTTTTAAATATATTTTAAATAGATATTTTTGTCTGTGGCATTGGCATAATAATGATGTCTCTCTACCTCCTCCCGTGGTTGCTTTGAGAACCATCTAAAGGATATACCAGGATAATGGAAAGCAGCATTATCCTTATTATCAATTTTAAGTCTACTGCGACCTCCAAAACGCTTTCCAAGCGTGGTGATTATAGCAAATGCTTCTTTTTTAAGAGGGGGCCCATGTCCAGTTATGGACTCCAACAGGTGATGATGAAATAGGCATACATTTTTCATATTTAATCACAATCGACACGACAATAGTGGCATGTCACTAACAAGCCCGCATACTCTATTTTATAATCTATGTTCATGACTCCTTACACATCCTTTATTTTATTTATCTCGACCTAAGTCAAGATTATGGGGGATGTGGCTATGGAGCACAACTGCTTTAACGAGTGGGAATAACTTCCGCATTTGCCACACTATGGGCCCGGGTAAGTGGGATATGTAGCGGAATTACCCACTAAAACTACTCAGCATCCTCCTACTTGCTTAATGCTCAATCACGGAAGTGTTGAAGTTGTGCGTACTTCATATCCCGATCAGTTAGGATCCATCTATGTGAGGACTAGTGCCATTCAAACACCAGTCGGAAACCATTATTTCGCATACCTTCTGAAACATGGAGACGATCGGGCTTAATTGAGGTTAGAATGGTGTATATGTATGGTGAGTACCCATGTACTCATACGACCTCATCAACTGTCCTACTGTCCTAGTATGTATGTNGCTAAAACTACTCAGCATCCTCCTACTTGCTTAATGCTCAATCACGGAAGTGTTGAAGTTGTGCGTACTTCATATCCCGATCAGTTAGGATCCATCTATGTGAGGACTAGTGCCATTCAAACACCAGTCGGAAACCATTATTTCGCATACCTTCTGAAACATGGAGACGATCGGGCTTAATTGAGGTTAGAATGATGTATATGTATGGTGAGTACCCATGTACTCATACGACCTCATCAACTGTCCTACTGTCCTAGTATGTATGTTGAACAAAATAAAGCTGATTGTAAACACGCGGCAATTTTATTTATTACATATTCCATTAGGGCGTTCAACAAATTATAATTAATAATAATATTCTGAACACTTATACACATTGATCTACATCCCATATTAGGATTTCTTGTACCCTGTCTAGTAAGACAACGATATACATACTTATATAGATATATACAATACATAAATAGATAAATATGGATACAAACATTTTTGCTCATCACATAAAATTTGTCCCTACCAGAATTCGAACTCGGGACTCGTTGCCGCAAGAAACAGGGTCACTGCTACTGTATCAATCAGTTGAAATAAATAGTCGTTTTACAATAAAAATAAGTAGTCATATTAGTCGTCGAATAATTGTAGACATCATATTAATTTATCAATGGTAATTGATATAAGAGAGAGAACTGTATGGAGGATGATTGTGACGTAAAGCTGGGGTGGCCAACTTGATTAGACCCAAGATCAAGTGTGATCACTGTTCGCTGATTAAACATGTGCGAACTACAAGTTACATACTTCTTGAAATTTGAAATAAATAACGTGACGGAACGGCGATTGAAAAATGATACAAGATAATGCGCTCAACAGTTGGTGATTACGTATTTTTTACATATGAATATTATTATTAGACTCTATATTTTTTGGCTTACCATGATCGACCGGTTAGCTACCTAAAAAGATGTAAAGGTTATCCGCAAAAGAATCAGAGCCATCAATTTGCCCAAAGGGTCATAAAACTGAAATGGCAGTGGACGGAGCATAGTGTTCGTAGAACCTACGGTGTTTGAGGCCCTAAAGTACTAAGAGTGTGACATCTACTGACTTGTTATTTACATTCCTATAGTATGGTGCGCATGGAGCTAAGTTTGCCTAGTTACTTTTATCGGTGAAGATTACTAACCTATCGTATTTGATGTATTTCCGCAGGTGGAACTGGCTGTGGGTCGAGCACCCTTCGAATACCGTGCCCCGCGGGCCGCAGCACCTCCTCCTTCGCCGCGACCGCCGCCAGCGCCGCCATCTCCGGGGCCATTACAGCCGCCCCGCGCCGTCCCACGCCCTGCTCCCTATATACGGCGTGCGTTCCCTCCACCTAGAGCTGTAGCACCTCCGGTAGCACCGCCAGTGGCATACCGGGCTCCACCGTCCCCGGGCCCCGTGTTGAACCGTGCGCCCAACCGGTTCGGTTACGAGACGTTCCCAGCGCCGCCGCCGTACCGTCAGCAGATGCAGACCGTGGCGAGGGTGAACCGCCCACCACAAATGGCGCCGCACTCTTCTCGTGTCACGCCAGAAGACCTGCAGGCGTTGTTACCGCCCCCCACCGCCTCTATGGATCAGAAGACGCAGTCTAGTTTTCAGGTATGCATAGTTATTATGGTGTACCTACCAGAGTTGCCAGATCTAATTTTCAAAATCGTAATGAAAAGTCTGTAGAATTCTGTAAATTGATTCTAGAAAGATCCATACTATGTAGACCTTTTAAAGAACTATCTATTGATCTTTAAACAAGAACTGGATCTGTACAGAAACTTAGAACTGGAAATATTGGAGTATCTGGTGTTTTAGGCCATACCATAGACCAGTGATTCTTAACTGCTTTTTTTTCGCGGCACACTTTTAACGATGTCAAAATTTGGCGGCACACAAAGAAAAAGACGAGCTTAAAAGTTGTTTACTTATAAAATAACTCGTGTAAAATAGTTTATAATAATAATTTTGAATGTAAAATAAAATAATATGTACTGCAAAAACAACAGTGCATTTATTAACGGATTAATTACAAGTACACCTAATGAGAATCACTGCGCCATCCGTGTAATCAAAAGAAGGTCCTTAACTTAAGGAAGTTTTGAGGGGTTTATTGGAGATTTCTATCTATATATTCCTATAGATTGTGATTTGTGATTCTGACAAAATACTTTCTATTATACTTATTTTTTTATTGGAAACATGAATGAATTTTTTAAAATCTTAAAAAAAATATTTATCCAATATATGTAGGATGCCTATCCACATATTTTTTATGTATAAACCATACATAACTTTTCAAACGGTAGTCCGATTTCAATAATTCTTTTTGTATTTGATAGGGTTTACTTCGAAGTTGGTCCCATTGAAATATGAAAAGGAAATGTCACCCCTGAGGGTATTAAAAAATAGAGGACAATTTATCGTTCACCCACTGAATTTTCAACTTTGAACCGATTCTGTTTTGGCACAATTAAACCGACGAAAAATAAAAAGAACCAAGTCGTAAGCGTTTCATTAAAATATACGTAATTATAACAACGAAAATAATTTTTGAGAAGAAAAAGCATCAACTCTTGTATCAGATAGCTTGCTAAATAACAATTATTAATGTATGAGTTCCCGGTGCATTAACACAGCTTGCAAATAGATAGTATTACTCTTTGATAAGAATTTTTATCATAGGTTAGTTAGAGATGCATGCTACGTACGAACATAATTATAACTTGGGATAAACGTAAGTCGCGAAGGAACAGAACAGACCCATATAACAGAAATAAATTCCTCAAAATATAGTGCTGTGATATATATATATATATATGTTCCTTTGCCTTCAAATGATGATGTAATACCTAAACTCTTATTGGAGGATTCCTTAAAATACAACTAAAAATACCTATTTGGAGGTATTGATGAGGTAGACCTTAAGGCATCCTCTGTTATGTTGAGCAGTGGTGGAGGTTAGAGGAAAGGACTAAAAATATGGGTGCTAGTCTCTCAAGCTGGAAGGTAAATTTGGAGAATCATTGAAGTATTGAAATTAGCAGTCCTGTATTTTATTCATATATATAGCATATATATAGTAAAACATATTACATAAAGTTGAGTAATATTAGGTTTAAAGTAATTTTTGTGTTTTAAACTTAGAGTCAAGGTCATGTAGAAACTAGATCATGTTATTTAAATATTAAAAAGAAAGTGATTCAGACCATTTCTATATTTATGTATTTCAAATTTGTATGTTTGACTAAAATAGATGATGATAAGTTTGGTATAATTAATATAATCATCACATAGACTAAATGTTACATAAGACTACCGCAAGCTTCGAGGGAGACATACGGGCCGTGTCAGTTTCTTAAAGATGCCGCAGTAGCCCGATTGGTTTCAAGGAATTCCTAATGCCTTCCTACCCTATACTCTTCTAATATTTAAATTTGTTCCCACAACACCTCGAAAATAACGTGTGTCCAATTCTTGTTTGAATATAAATTTATACAAATAAAATCCACATTTTAGATATACCAGGGGAAACTCAAAACTCCGCAACATGGAAGGATACAACTCTTCAGCTGCCTGAATTACCCGCGATCTAAATTGTATATAGGCCCATGATTAGAATTATCATACAGAAAGCATCGCTATTGCAAATCTAAAGAAACAAGTGTTAATTTGCATAGATTTGTGTTTGATTCAAGTTTCATAATGTCCACATTAGGCTGGGTCTTTTTACTGCCCCAGCTAGATACACGACTACCGTTACGAAGACAAATATAAGTTCTGATTGGTTGTTGTGATGTGTGCTAACAGCAATGGTTAAGACATCATTGATCTGTTCATGCACTTCATAATTTCAATAATATAATCAAAACTTATATATATATACTGTCTCCAGTTTAGGCCCTTTGACAGTCATGATAATAAAATCACATGCTGAAATAGCAATGGGTGCTAATTCAGCTTGCGATTATACATTATAAGCGACTATATTCTCTTATATCCTCATTACAAATTTATTTTAATGTTTGCTACAAGACAATGTTTGTTTTATTCAGGAATTCCAACGGTATCAACAGCAGTATATAGCGCGGCAGCGCGCAGCATCTCGTGGCGCGTCACAACCCGACTGGAATGAGCCGTACCGGGACTTGCTTGAGCTGCCGGACAGCGACCTCGAACACCTCATGCCTACCCTCGACGACGACCTCAATCTCGACGACACTGCATTCTCGGCTATCTCCGAACTCGAGTCTAGCGCTAAGCTCGACTTGCTGTATGAGACCCCATCCGATCCCATCACTAGCCCTGCAGACCCTGCCCCAACACCAGACTCCCTACTCCAAGAGATCACTGGGGGACAGTACTCAGTCGCGAATGGACCCTACTCTGAAACCGTATCCCAAACTATATCACAACCTGTATCACAACCCATATCCCAACCTGTATCACAACCCGCATCCCGACCGGTATCCCAACCTGTACCACAACCCATATCTCAACCTGTATCACAACCCATATCTCAACCTGTATCACAACCCATATCTCAACCTGTATCACAACCCGTGTCTCAACCATCGACTCAACAACACGCTGAAACAAAAACAGAAACGTTTTCAAGCACAGAAACCGCGTTCATGCCACCGCCGCCTGTCCCGCAACAATCGACCTCTAAGTCGTACCAACACAACAACACATCGCCTAATCACTCGCACTCCCAACCTTCGTTTAAGTTGCCCCCGGCCGTCCCGTTTCAACCGACGACGGCGCCTGATCGGCCCGCTTCTACAGCGAGTCAAAACCAAGCGATGCCACCGCCTTTGAAACTGCCCTTGAGAGCTACCACATCTGTCGCCACAGCCACGGTCGGCTCGCAGGCGACCGCACAAGAAATCGAGGAGCAAAGCAAGCAGTACCTCATCAAAACCCTCATGAGGGACGACGATGTACCGCCACCTAAAGAAGAAAAGAAATTTGAAGAAGTGACGGTTGCTCAATGCAAAGTTCGTGATGCGGCGACTGATACATCGCCCGAGATTTTCGGCATAGCAAAGACGACCATGGACGACGATGATAGAAAGTCCGACGATGAGTTGAAAAGGAAAATCGCAAGAAAAGAGAGAGACGATAAGCTCGCGCAGAAGGGTGGCAAACCGCGCACCGTCGGCGCGAAAGAGAAACCTATTATAGTGAAGGACAAGGTTGTCCGCGATGGAAAGTCTACCAAAGTTGCCTTACAGCGGCCTCCCGCCGCAAAATTCGCCCCGCCGACTCCCGAGGCGCCCAAATCTCCGCAGGCAGAGAAGGAGTCCATAAAATTGAGACTGAAATTGGATAAGAATGAGCCTGTGGTGCAGCCAATGTACAAAGCTGATATAAGCTTCGTAAATCAAAAGGGTGAGAAGACTGAAGGAGAGCTCAGAGTGCCCCCACTTCATATCAGCCTCAGAGGTCGAAACTCTGCTGTCATCAAAAACTCCAAAAAGGAGAAGAAAAAGTTTGGTCCAGGTGATTTACATACCAAGAAAATTAAGATCAGGAAGTCATTAGAGTCTGATGATAAATTGCATCGAAGAGACCCTCAAGAGTCCATAGCTTCGAAATCAGGCGAGACTGAAAACAAGACTGATGAGTATTTAAATGTCAAAGGCATCAAGCTCAACAACCATTATGAAGGGGATGCAGTGAAGGCAGAGATTGCAGGTGACAATAATGTCGTGTATAGAATGAAGACAATATCCAAAAATGCCCACATTGTCACTAAATCCCATGAGTACAAACTCAATAACAAATTACAGAGCTTAGATTTGAAAATGAAGAAGAAATTAAAAATACTCAGTGAAGGAAAGTCTGACAAAGAACGTGACAAAGAGTGGAGGAATGACACATTAGACAAAGAGGGCAAATATGCACAGAATGAAGGCTACAGAGAGACTACAAATAATCATGAAGCTAAAAAGAAGTTACCTACCGCTAAAGCGGACAGTGCAAAATGTGATAGCAAGTCCAGTGATGGGAAAACTGTGCAATCTGACACGGATAGTGAGTGTAAAACGGGTGCTAGTGAAGTGGACAATAGGTTGCTCAAATGTCATGGTGACCTAGAGTGGACGCTCAGTGTGGAAGAGTCGCGACAAGAGGACAATAAATTGAAACGGACGATAGCCGAAAGTGCAATTACCTCCCCCAATGGGCTTCTTGCTTCTGATAAGAAGAGGAAAATTGTTCATAGTTCCTGTCCAGGTATGTATATCCGTTATTCATAAAATTGACTAGTGTATACAGAGAAACTAGGATTTCTATGTAGGTTATTTTTATTTATTGTTCTAGAAATTTTCCAAACAAAATATTGTTGATTTTATATTATTCTCTAATCCACTGGAATTTCGGTGAATATTTTACTTGACAACACAACTTCAGCAACCCATTGGCTCTCTTATACTGATGTTTTGTGGCAGTTAAAATAAATCTTTGTCCAGATCCTGGTTAGAAATGGAATTATTGTAACGTACTTGAAACACTGACAGTATTAACACATTCCCTGCCAAGCAGTTTTTGCCCGACTTGTCGTACAGGCCATTTAAGTTTTCCTTAAATACATCAATTGTACACGTTTGGATTTTATATAATACACGGCATCATGAATCTATACCAATACTAGAATTTAGAAAAAAAAGTTAATTATTTATGTTATGGTGAAGACGATAACAACAATTTGACTCCTAAACTTGCGATAAGGTCTAGAAAAACACATGAAACTACATCTGCGTGTACCATTTATGGTACACGTGGCCTGATGGTCAAGTTTAACGTCTACCATAAATGGTACATACGGCATGGAACGTGTTAAACTGATGCATGTGTATATTGTAATTTACAAGCTTATCAAATCTTGAAACTGTGCAAGGCAGCTAAATATACTCATCTTGAAAAAGTGGAATAAATTTGCTCCAAATATTATATTTTCAGAAAATTTATTTCACTCACGCTTTCAAGCGGCTTTTAGTAGACGACGTTGTCTGTAACTACCAGAACTGTCCACAAAGATGTTTATTTTTATCCAGAATATAGAAGCATTGAATTCTGGAAACATAATATCCAGCGAGTATTTTATGTCCAATTAATCCTACTTTTACTCAACAGTTTTCAAGAGAAGTGAGGTGGACTATTTCCAGATGCTACTCATATGGTTTATTCTTCAGCACTCATATCACCTTTGTTACTTCCTTTGTACACTATCCAAGAGATGTGTCTTTTTTAATATAGGGATTTATGTCACACATTAATTCCTCATCAGTGGTCTTATCTAAGTTTTATACAGATCAGCGCTCAAAAGTATTTTGATAGGACTATATTAATTATTACTTTCATGTAATTCTAAATATATAGGATTATCATATTGTGCTTGCAGCTCTTGATGCAACAGCTTGAACTTGTTTGTTTTTTTTTATGTATTATCTAATTATATCTTTAAAACTCTTTATACATTAATTCAATTCCCAATTGTAATGAAATTGATCACACTGATCATACCGCACCAGAAGTTTTGTTTATTATATATTTTGTCAAATATATAAGGAATAATTTAAAAAAAAAGTTGTTATATAATTACCTTACATTAAGGAACGAAACAAGCAAAAGTTTCTTAAAATTTGAAGGTGTTTTGGCATCTTGTTTCTGTATTGAATAAGCCTTATATTAAACATAAGAAGAGAAAGACAATTCTCAGTGTCCATTTGAAAAAATTACTTCCAATGTCTTCATTGGATAACTAAGTTATGAAGCATCCGTTTGATAACTAAGTTATGAAGGGTGATGTCCAATAATCGGCTGTGCAAATAAAAATATACATAAGGGTGTGCACTCCGTGCCGATTCCCACCTTGATCCAGTTCATGGCACTTTGGACCTTATGTCACATGAAACAAGGTTCATATCCGTATGCAGTTACTTCGCAGGTTGATACTTGTTTACCGTTGACTATAAATAAAGAAAAAAGGGTTGAATGTTCTAAAGTTTTAAGTACCTATCTCGAGTTTCTACTCACACGGGGCTATTTTTAACACTATAAACAAGATTAAAAAGATATTCAGTACCAAACACCTATGGATTACCATCTCCATGTTATGGTTTGGGTATCTTTTTCTCATTGCAAGGCCAAACTTGTAAAACTCTAAAGTTTCGGTCAAAATAGAAGAAACTGTGGATTCACTTCACTTCTTGGTTTATGGCGTTTGAACAATGTGGTACAATTCTGCCAGTATCCAGTTATCATTATAAGTATCATAAACTTAGAAGGTGGTGATCGGTGAAGATGGAGAATCTTGGTATTGGAAAGACAGAAGGTCCTTCTACAGAAAGTCCTGCGACCAGGGTAATAAATCTGTTGTTAGTAGGGTTAATTAGACGAACCAATAGGAAAGACCGATATTTACAGGTTAGTGTGTTAAGAAGGAAATTATTTACAGCTTGATGTTGTTCGTATTTATAAATTTACATAAAATAGGGATAAAGGAGGGGGAAAAGGTGTAAGAAAGAAGGCATTTAAGAGAGGTAGGATGAGGAATTTCGGGAGGGAAGATGTCATAGAGGGAATAGCGTAATTTAGGGCAGCAGAAGAAGATGTGGTTCACATGAAACTGTGGATTGACATATTATGTTGACATATTAAAATAGCAAAGACCATATAGACAAGATAATATCCATTTGACTGGTACTACCACCATAATAACGATCCGAAAAACAACCTCATGACTTCATGAGACTCATAATAATGAAACTGCTAAAGGCCAAAGTGCTAATTTAAACCTCATGGAGCATCTTTGGAAATACTTGATGGCTTTATATGAAGCTCTCAAAGCAATTAATGAAGCCGAATAACACACAATCATTTGCAAAAAATTTGCTAACTAAGCTGGCATGTTCTGAAGCTATGTTAAAGGCAAAAGCTATGTTAACAATTAAATAGTTATGTTAACTTACTTAAACTATAAACAGCAATAAACGAAAAATAGAATTATTACTATATAAAAATACTTTTGATCTGTGACTATTAATATTTATTGTCAATGTTTTCTAATTTCTTTAGCAATTCATAAAATTTATGTATTCCAATTTGTAGAGCATATCATTTCTATGAATAAATTATTTAATTCATTTAAATATTGTGTTCTTTTATTATTTTCTAAATTGTATTTATCAAAACACTTGTTGAGCGCTACTGTAGTTTTACCAGAGATTTTGGTTTGAGACATTCGATTCTTTTTCTGATGAGATACATAAAGAGTTTTCAATGATTGTGACGTTGAAAATTCCCATTTTTGTCATAATGTTATTAGTAATAGAAATGCTTAGGTCGTTTTATAAATTCACGGGCGTTATTGTTCATGCCCAAGGTGATAGAGGTAAGAGGATTATTTTTCCTACCTGCAAGTCACTGTATTTTGTTATATTCAGCGATAAAAACCATTGTTTAGTTCAATCAAGTATGACTTTAAGTGATTTAGACCCCCCTGCTTAGCTAAATGTATATATTGGAACTAATATTCTATATTCAACTCGATAAAAAATTTATAGAAT
>WUAW01004824.1:276-15230 GCA_017165845.1 Thaumetopoea pityocampa | reverse complement strand
AAAAAAAAGTAGTATATGTAGTATATCCGTAATCTGGCACCCATAACACAAGCTTTAAGCTTAACTTGGGGTCAGAGGACGTTGTGTGAAATGTCCATGAATATTTATTTATTTATTTTATATATCAATCTACTTTATCTCCCTTGAAATTTGGGTAACCAAAAACACACAAAATAACTATGAACAGACCCTGACATGAGGTTGTATCAAAATTAATACTTTTCACCCTATATTCTATGCACCAGTATAGTGCGCCTTAATATGGTATTGAAATAGTTTAAGTCAGAGATCCCCAAACTTTTATTGTCTCATAGACCACTTGCCATGTTTTTCAGTTTGTGTAAACCCCCTACTTAGTTAACACTAAATTTCTGCAAATTTATTAACTTCAAATGTGTTTTTGACAGCTGGTACACACTTTACGCGTTAGTTTTCCCCCCAAATGCCCTTCCTCATTTCGGCGTAGGCAAAGAGTGCGTTGACGTTCGAAATACTTTTAACGCCATATTAAATCAACACTTCCACGGGTGGCACTCCATCTACACTGACGCATCAAAGCTATCCTCCGATAGTGATGTTGGTGTGGCAGTGTGGATTCCCTCCTTTAAAATGCCCTCCTTCTACTTCTGTTTTTACAGGAGGCTGTTTTCCTCTAAGAGTTGTCTCCAATCAATTCTTTCCAATTCCTTTCGATCCTTATCCAGTTTCTCTTTGATTTTAACACTCAAAGTGCTCTCCTAGGTTGCCATAAGGTGGCAATTAGCGTGATTCTGGCATGGATATCCCTGGCCATGAATCGGCTGATTCCTATGCTAAACCTGCTACACAGATTGGTACCCGAGAGCACTATAAATCCTATCCTAATAACCTATGTCTGCTGGCCGCAGCTTGAGAAATCATGGAAAAAGCAGTGGAATTCCTCTAAATCGGTAAAAGAAAGACACTATGCTAATATCCAACCCGACATTCCCTGCTCTCCATGGTTTTTCAAGTTCCGTAAGGCAAACAAGTCTACAACATCTACCATCTGCAGACTCAGACTAAGCCATTCTTGTACACTAGTTTTCCTTGCCAAACTCAGGAGTACTGCTCTGTGTGAATGCGGATTTGATGAAGGAGACGTGAACCACATCTTCTGCTGCCCTAAACTACGCTATTCCCTCTATGACATCCTCCCTCCTAAAATTCCTCGTTCTACCTCTTTTAAATGCCTTCTTTGTTACACCTTTTCCCCTCTCCTTTATACCTACTTTATGTAAATTTGTAAATACGAACAAGATCAAACTGTAAATAATTTCCTTCTTAACACACTAACCTGTAAATATCTGTCTTTTGTATTGTTTGTCTAACTAACCCTATTAACAACGGGTCTATGTATTGTTGCGTCCCTTATTTGTTATTGATATTGGCAGAATTGTACCAAATTGGTCAAACGCCATAAACCAAGAAACATTTAAATTTCTAACTGTAGTGGAGTCATCGTCGACCCCTGGGAGTCGATATAGACCACTTTGAGTACTAGTGGTTTAAGTTTTCATCGCGCCTTTAAGTTTTTATGGATTTCGTATATATTAGTTAAAAGCTCTGATAGTTTTTCCCCAAAATAATAGTAGAATTTTGAGGCTTGCATAATTTCATTTGTGTTCAATCAATTAAGCCACCATCACGGTGAAAGACCATATCCATGGCATCACACTGAAGAAAATGATCATTAATGAGAATAAGATGAATATTTTGATGCTGTAGTAATCTTCAAACTTGGCCAAGAAGATTGCAGACTATTATATGTGAATTTAGGAGTGTCATAAATTATCGCAACAATGAAAAAGATTTGTTTTATTATTGTTCATATAAATTATTACTAACAAATAATAGATGTTTATGAGAATAACTAATGACAATTAGATAGGTCACTGCTAATGTAGTATACCAATCAATTTTTAATTAGAAATAACTTTTTTTAAATTAATGCTGTACATACCTAAAAGTTATGTAATTGCATTGTACTGTATGAATCAAATGTAAAGGTTTATTTCTCTAAGTATTAACATTGTCAGGTAGCTAAATATATAAAATAAAAAAAATGAGACAAGTTTTTCATCCATGACTGGCAAATTAAAAGCAATAATGATTATCATTATTGCTTTGGAAATATGGTAATAATTTTAATTGTATAATACACAACATTACCAATGACCAAATTAATTAATAACTAACTAATCTAATGAGTCTTTTTGGGCTTGGCTAGTTTTCCGTATTTGCTCTTTGAAGAATACCACAGTCCAAACGGGATGGCCAAAGATGGCAGTGTCATTACAGCAAAGGCAATCCAATCAAGTATGTGAGATGAGAATTTGCGGTCATAGTCTTTGAATGCAACAATAGCACCTTCACCTGGTGAACTGCTGAATGAGAATTGAACCTGTAACATAATAAATAGATGGATAAAAACTCCTTATTGCACACCAATTAACAGTTTATTAGTAAGTGATTAGTAGGTGATCTTATTACGAGCTGCAATCCCTTCCAGACCACCACTATATGGACACAATTGCATGATGATTTTAATGCATTTAAATATTAGTCTCCAATATTTGGAATACAAATAGTATATTAACTTTAATATGATGAATGTATGTATTCTTGTCTAGACACTTTATTGTATTACTATGTATGTATATCAAGTTTGGCAATCCAACTGTTCTTTCTAGTCTAGATGTTATCTTGTGATCATTATTTGCCCTGACAAGAGATAAACGATAGACAGCTATCTATAAATGCTGTGGAATAAATAGGTTGATTTACTTTTGATAATTTTATACATGATTTTTTTTCAATTTGATCAGATTTCATAATAATAAATATAATACACAGATAAGAAAGGTTCTTTTTATATTATATATGTTATTAAGCTGTCTATATGAACCATGGTATTTACTAGTAGTGCACAAACTGTATGTCTATAACTATTAGTGTAGACACCTATATTTGTTATGTATTTCAAAATCTAAGATAATATTCTGTATATTTATTACTCTATTAATCTCTCTCTCTCCCTCTCTTTATTATTATATCTCTTAGAACAATAGTCTTATTCTTATTTCATATTTTTTATGAATTAATATAACACTATTGTAATACTGATAAAGGAGACATAGAAAATTGAAGTGAGGCATAATTTAATCACTACAAGTGGATATTTGACATGTTATCCAGGTGACTTGCAAGCAATGATAAGAACCACTAGTGCAACAATCTTTACCTTGTGTTTTGGAAATTTATGTATTTATATTAAAGAATGTAATAGAAATTTTTCATTAATTCATCATCATAAATTACAGCCTGATTTATTTATCCCAGATGTGTGCATATTATTACTTCTTAAGAGAGTATAAAAATTTAAAAAGTAATAACAGGTTATTTATATAAGTCAATTTGGATCAAAGTAAAAGAAACTCACTTCCGTAACATCTTCACTGGGTCTGTATGTAACTTCAGCAGATGTGAAATTGAAGTAACCGAATCTGTTTGACCTAACGGTGATGATGTGTGACACATTGGTCTGAGGTGGAATCCTATCGATGTGTGCTGACAGCTGTCCACCAACAACAGTGAACACTTCAGGGTGGAAACCATTATCCACTAAATTCACATCAACAGCAGGCGCAGTACCAACGTTGTATAAAGTATATTTAACCAAAATGTCCATGTTCTCAACTAAGTATTTGTTCAAGACTTGCTTGTATACTAATAATCTCGCGGCAGTGGCTTCATCGTCAGCCGTTACCACTGCAGTCAATATGAAAACCACGAACAATAACTTTCCCGCCATTATTTCTGGAAATGGAAAATATAATGAATTTGGACATGTAAGTTGTGATGAATTATTATTAGTAAATGTTAAATGAAAACATAACAGCATAAGTATAGGTGAACTGTAAAAGAGACAAAATAATTTATTTTTAAGACAACTTACCTTATTTTAAAATTACCAATATACGACTAAAGAAACTTTTCAATAATTCGCCTGCAATATTATATGTAACCGACATTAGTACGTGGCTGGCTAATAATTGACATTCACTCCACGCATTCAAAATTATTGCCAGGTGTAAAATTTTAAATTAAGTTGCGTCAGTAACAAGAACCTTATAAGAATTTCGTATACGAAATTTTGAACTCTGAAGATAAAAATGAAGCAAGGCTACTGATTTTTACGTATGTTTTCCACCTCACTCTTAAATGTATATTATGTATGTATATTAACGCCGACTTATGGTGTCTGTTTGAACATCAAGATGTCTTTTAATCAACACACTATTATCATACACAATATTATGATATATTAAATGTATGTTGTTAGTGTGAAGAAAAATATTTTCGGTAGATATAAATGCGTAATCTTTTATACTTGGAATCCATATTGTCATAAAACATGTTTGTATTTTTTATAGAAAACCAGTCTTATTAATTTATTTTGTCTTCCTAAAATATTTTTATTTTAGGCTAATTATATACTTTTTAATATTATAATTTACCTCAACTTTGAATTAGTCATTAGAAACAGTGATCAACATAGAAGAAATGACGCCGGAAATGGTTGACCTGTCAAATAGTTTTCTTCCACTTTCAATTTTTATGAGGCATTTCCAAAATTGTAGTAAACAATAGTTCTTGACAAATTATCTAATCTTTGATGAACTTCACGTATGACAATAATAATGCTTCATTGTTCGGTAAAGTGGATTCATTCAGCTGAATTGAAAACTGACAAGTCTGCAGATGATTACACAATGATTCTTGATTGTTTTCAGCCATCTGATCAATTCGTCTAAGGAATTTTTCGGATAATATCTGGCGGCTGGTTTGGAACACAGTGGTTATTACTTCTTTTACTGCTGGTAAAATTAGTAGTACACCAGCTCGTTGAGCTGTCGTTCATACTCACACATATTACACATAAGTGTAATAGTGGATTTGGAATGAATCACAGAATATAATCTATGAGTCATTTCAAATCAACGCAATTTATTTAAGACACGGGGGTAGTACGCAGATTTTTTAAGACACGGTTGGTATTTCCGGGGTGATCCCCGGAAATACCATGTGGGAGTAGTCGGAACTACTTCGGACAAATAGTTCTCCGTGCCCAAAATCCCTCTAAAGATTCTGTCTCTTATTGCTTAGGCATGATTAACCGTGATGACTTTTAATATGGTCGCATCGATACTTATTCCATGAGCACTAAAGTATACTTCAAGTAAGAGACTTTTTGCGCATATTAAATGTACTATACCATGTTACTAAAAACTGTAATAACTCACTCGGAAATAATGTCATTAATTAGACTGCTGTCATATGATTCAAACGGGATTTAGATCAAGACTGACATATTTCATTCAAACTTACAAATTATATTATAATCATTAAAATATTTAAAAATATACTATCAATATTTTTTTTAATTACCAATTGAATTTTCATTTCAGTTTGTCACAATTATAGTAGATGGGTTGATGATGATGATGAACGCGATAACTATAAAAATATTATGTAAACGAACTTATTCATTTACAGATTTATTGCGGAATGAATGACCAATGGTGATTTTGTTGGCGACGTTGATCATCACGTGAGGATGTTTCCAGTTATAGGGTCAAGTGTGACAAAAGTGACAGTATCGCAAAGAGAAAGATCTTTCGACAAGACGGGTGTTATGTTTGACAGGGCCAGCCACCGCCTCAACGGTTGAAGTCAGGAAGATTTATATATGCTAAATCGCTTTCACACCTTTACGCCGTGATTTAGCTTTATATGATAATGTCGTCATTCAAGTATTAAAACATCTGTCAAGGATGTGGGGCACTATGAAATGAAGTAGGTCGCCATGTTACTCTTCCCTTTAGCCCAAAGGTCTATAGTTTCTGTAGTCTGTTTAAACTGTTGCGTCATGCTCAATGTGAATTTGCAAGTGCCAGTAAACGCGTACTAGTCTGCGATAAGTCGAGACTGAGCCGTAGATGCTTTAAGTTTACGGTGAGTCGAAACTGAGTGAGATGCGTCGACTGTTAGTGGCGTATTCCAAGTGTACAGAGACGGCTACGACGCTCTTATCCGGCGACAGCGGTAAGTCCGGACGTGTGCTGCGATGAATCTTTGGTTAACTGAGTCGGTTGAGTGAATACTTAAGAATTAGGTAGCATTATATGAAGGCTGAGTACGATCCTGCAGAAGCTGACGTTAGGCTTAAAAAGTTTACAATTCCATCATTAGTAGTTTACAGCTATTGATGGAATTCTCAACTTTTGATACGCTTTATATTAGATTGACTTATACNTTCCATCATTAGTAGTTTACAGCTATTGATGGAATTCTCAACTTTTGATACGCTTTATATTAGATTGACTTGTATCTATCTATTTATGTAACGGAATCTTTGGACACAATTTTCACCCACTTAAAACCATCGGATCGACTTGAAACTTTGCACACTTCTAAAGGATCGATGATAATACAATAATTTCATATTTTTTTTCAAAGATCCTGGCCGGGATCATCAGGATATTAAAAAAAAACCTGAACTAAAAAAAGAAAAATAAATAATAGTTTAAAAAACTAAAACTACATGCTTTATAAGAAAACCGAACTAAAAAATAAAAAATAATTTTACAATCAAAAGCGTGGGGTGCGCTATATCAATTAATATTTGATAATAAACAAATATTGCCAAAAGTAGTCTCCAAGAAGAAAACGTAAAAGTCATTTTTATGACTTTTACGTTTTTAGCACTCCACGCTTTTGATTGTAAAACTATTTTTTATTTTTTAGTTCGGTTTTCTTATAAAGCGTGTGGTTTTAGTTTTTTATTACATTGCGTGCGTCCCAATATGGTAAGATCAATAGACTTTCCTGTCAGCCAAAACAACACCAGCTAATACTCATTTACGAAACTAACAAACGTAAACGAAGAAACTGCTATGTATGTTTCACAAAAAAAAGAGGGACAACAAATTTAATGTGCTTCATATCATCTAAAAGAGAAATACCAAGTAAGTATAAAAAAAGTAGTATAAGTGGTCAGTATACTCGCCTGTAACGCGGGAGACCGGGGTTCGATTCCCCGCCGGAGAGCCAGGGAAAAGGGCGTGAGTGTATGTATGTATAAAAAAAAAATGGAAAGAAATATAAAACAAACAAATTTTATATTTATTTATATATGTACATATATCTTTGAAATTTGATGAAAATAGGGGGACAGGGTTGAAAATTCATGAGAACTAACGTGAGATTAGTAAAAATTGACAATTTATAATCTCCTGATAACCTCAAGAACAGCCGACGACGAGCGAAGTAACTGAGCAAGTAAAAGCGAAGTAATCTAAATTGGTGTTGCCGGCGTCAAATTAAGAAATTTTTATGAACAGTGTTAAAAAGATAGGAAGTTTAAAAAACAAATTACTTACCTATTATTATTTTTAATCTCCCCATTTGGATAAATCGTCACTGGTGCTGATTCTGTGGCAACAGAACTTTACGGAGTTTTGGCGCCAACTTGAGTGAAGAGTCACTTGAAGTTTTATTTTAACGTTTTATATTAGTTTATTGTGATGTTTAATATATAAATTTGATGTTGTTTTGTGTATTAATCGTCAATAATCAATATTAAAACAATGGAATAAAACTGTGACTAACATAGCAAAGTGATCGTATTTTTTCAAGACAATTTGTCTCCGGAAACTCATGCTCAGTCAAAGTGGTATTCATCCGGTTGACTTCAAAACTCCCAAGAACAATAAAATGTGACACACGGATATTTTATTGTTAAACTGACGAAAATATATATTAAAATGATGATTTGGCTTAAAGGTCTCAGATACCAGGCCATAAAATATTATAAAAAAACAGAACCTAATCAAATTTAGTCCCTCCCTATTTTTTTTAATGTCAAACGACAAAACGAGATAGCTACAATTTGGTGCTGATAGTTTAGTTTACAAACGTTAAAATTAAAAGATTTAGACGCGATTTCGGAACACACGGACTAAAGATACCCAAAAACCCAACATTTTTTGAACTGTTTGACAGAAACGTGGGTCAATACTCACTATAAATGTTTGCTATCTCGTTTTGGAGTTTGACGTTAGAAAAAGATAGGGAGGGACCAAATTTAGTTAGGTTCTGTTACAACAGAATCGGCACCACTGTCATCCTAAGGAAAGAGACACAAAACATAACTGACTCAAGTAAAATTTTCTGTCTTCACTTTATGTTTAAAGTCCATCCATGTATATGGTTCTCTTTGATAAGGTTCTTACTACGTCAATAAGTAGGTACATAATTTTCTATCTCATGTGGGCCTGCTGAGCATTTAGCTTTGTATTGATGCTAAATTTATGTTGGGTGACAATATTGGATTAAAAATATTGAAATGGCAAACCCATCCAAAATTCTATTCAACTGAGAGATATAATATTTTATTGTGGTGTAGAGTTATTATATATTGTAGTGGTGATAAAACTATGACAGATAAAGAAGATGTTTCCAAAACGCAAGATAAAGAACAATTAGATGACGAAGCTCTAGAAAAGTATGTTTTTGTCATATTTTTCACATAAATTAAATTAAATTGCTTCGTATTCATCATTTGAATGAATATTATTGCAGACTAGCCGTAGAGGAGCTATTGCGAGAAGCAGTTCAAGGCGCCGCTAGAGCTGAATTAGTGGGCCCTTCTGGCTGGGTCAAAGCTCCTCAACAAAAAACTAACAAGCGTTTTTTAGTAAATACACTCCGTAATGCTGTAACTTCAAATAAAAACCATTCACGTAAACGATACACGCGTAAATCCCCATACGAGGATAAGTTCCCAGAACCAACAATTAAAAAAGACAGAACTAAAAGAAAACATTAAAATGGAAGAATATGATGTTGAACAAGTCTTAAAAAATATATTTGATGGTAAAGATAAAAATTCCAATTGGAAACCAATAGATAAAATTCCATTGGTTATCAGAGAAATACAACTACTAAAAAATGACTTGAAATTATTCTTGGAAAATACCAAGTATGATATAACAGCTATTTTGGAAGAAAGCAAAGAATTACTACAAAAGACAAATCCTTTAACAAATGAAATGGAATTATGCCGCATGGAAATAGAACAAGAAACAATGGCTGAAATACTCAAATCTATAGAGAACAGTGATGTATTAACCAAAGAATTACAGTCAGTAAATTTTGCTCTAAATATAGTTTATGATGTGGTACAATGTGGTAAATATGTTAAAGACTTTGATGAAGCTCGAGAAGTGCAGAGTTTCTCAAGGGCTGTTGAGTCAGTTGACGCTCTTCTGCAATATATAGAGGTTCCATCTGAAGGATTTAAGAATTTAGATCTTTATACTAATACGAAACATACAGCACAACTGATATGGGACAATTTAGTTTATGATTTATGTGGAGACTGGCATAGGAGGGTCAGTTGGAATGTAAAACTAAATTTAGGCAAAACAGTCATCACAATAAACTTAATTATGGATGATTCAGTGGTTGTAGTTGATATTTTAAGCGGACTGGATCAATGCAAGAAACTTCAAGGGAAAGTATCAGAATTTGCTCAGTTTCTGTTGAAAGATGTTATCAGTACTATTATAAATAATGAATGTACTGTATCTATTGAGACTGAAGAAATGTTTACAGTTCATGTCAACAGGAACAGTAAGCCTAATTATAATGTAGTTATTGGAAATTTGAGTCTATTGTTTGAATATTTAAGCACTAAGCTCAGAATTGTGTTTAAAAAGGATACTACGATAATGGGCATGATTGGCAATGAAATCAGTAAAGATTTCTGTGATATTTTAATGAAAGATTGTCTAATAGACACGATACCAACTAACATTAGTGACTTGCAAACATATGGTATAGTTACTTCTACCATACAAGAATTTCAAAGATTTCTTGCAAGATTGAGATTTTTCTCAAACAATATCACAATCTTATCATATATGAGTAATATAGATGTTCTGTTTGCCAGTAAATCCAGTCAGTCCTTTTTGGAATCTGCTCGAGGAATAATGCTCAAAGACCTAAGTGCCACAATGTCTATTGGAGTTGAAAGTATACCTGAAACAGAAACAGGTCTTACTGCAAAAGACAATAACTCTGAAGCAATAAATATCCTTGACAAGACGATTCCAAATAGTTTGTTCTTTTTCCCAAGATGTATGATATCAAAAACAGCTCAGGAACTCTTGGACTTAGTGTATGGGATTATGGAGCAGGCAATGGAGTGCTCAGATGTGGCCTGCAAAAAGTTTTATTACACTACTAGACTAATATTTGAGCTGTATGATGCTGTTGTTCCATATCACCATGAGAACTATTTACAAACTATTCCTCAGTACGTTGGTAAGTAGATAGAACATCATCCAAGAGTGAAAACCTCTGATTGATTGACTGTTAATACACAGCTTAAATCAGCCTAATTAATGCTACAGATATGAAATTGTCAGAGTAACTTTAGTAGTGCAGGGGAGGTAAGTAGATAGAACATCATCCAAGAGTGAAAACCTCTGATTGATTGACTGTTAATACACAGCTTAAACCAGCCTAATTAATGCTACAGATATGAAATTGTCAGAGTAACTTTAGTAGTGCAGGGGAGTGTGTCTGTATGCATGTGTAAGCGTGCACATCTGTGTGCGCGCGTGTGTGTGGTGTGTGCGTGCTTGCGTGCGTGCGTGCGTGCGTGTGCGCGTGTTTATTTATATTGCCCTCTTTGAAACTAGATCCAGATTTTGGGTTGATTTTGCAAAGAATATCATCGAGATCAATTCAAAATAACAGTTAACATTCAAGATTTTTGAATTTTTTGCATTTGTTAAGTAAAAAGTGCCAAACACATTTACCACTTTTGATTATGACTTTTAGTAGGTACTACCTGCCTGTATTTGACTGTCCAAGGATTTATAATAATTTTACTTTTTTGTATATGTCATTAAAATGAACTTAAATCATACTAGATGTTTCCTCCCAGCACTTTTCCACAACAATTGTATGTATCTGGCACACAACTTGCAAACACTCGGTGACAAGTGGCTGAGGTTGACAGAGGGCAGAGATCTGAACTATCCTATTAGCTTCGTGGATCTTGTGCAGAAGTTGCGCGATCTTGGTTACAAACATCTGACTATACACATGCAGCAGCAGAGGAAACAGATTTTGGATAATATAAGATCTTCAGGTATGTAAAAACCAAGAAAACTTTCTTGTATTATTTTATTTTGACTATTTGTTTCATATAGGTGTTGACAAAGCTTTGGAGTGAAAAAGATAAAGTTATGCTTTCTATTCAATCTGGATAGTTGCATTTGGGTGTGTGCATGAAGTATTCTGCAGCTTACAGGTAATATCTACTCCTTGCACATCATCATATCAGCTCACAGACATTTATTGCTAGAAATTTACTGATCGCTACACCTAAAGGCTATGAGCTGTCTGCATCCACTGATTGTCCCTGATCCGAATTTAGGTCATTGGTACACTTAGTCTGGGTCGCTATTTTAACACTAGTATGTCTATTGGTTCCCACCACCAACCACCATTTTGGCTTTGCAATCATTTTAACCACATTCCTACAAAAACAACTTACACAAATGGTTTCGGAGCGATAGAGGAGAACTATAGAGTTCTTAAAGGTGTTATTGCCAACTAAACACTTACTGCTACAAAAGATCCCATTGGGTCGAGGCCTTCGCCTCGCCCAGTAAGCCATTAAGATAAACATCTGCTCCAAGTCAAAGGCTTGCTTTCGTGTATGACGAAATTGAACAATTACTGCAGGACTTGAGTACAGATGCTCCTTCCATCGTCAGCAGTTCGGTAGTGATTCCGTCATCAGCTAGAGCCTTGTTTTTTATAAGTTGCTTGAGTGCCATACGAATTTCAAACAGATTCGTGATTTTTTCGGTATAGTGTCAAATCACTTTAGCTCTAGAACCTTAGTTCCCAAAGTGGTCCAGGTGGACCCCCAGGGGTCCATGGGAGACTCGACGGGGGTCTACGTTGGCGTACGCAAATTTCCATAGTTAGATCTAATCTTCACATTTTATGTCGAGTTTTGGGAATATGGTAGAAATGAGCTGCAGGGGGTCCACCGGAACAAGCTAAACTTTGAAAGTGGTCTATGAGAAAGTCTGGGAACCTCTGCTCTCGAATCTTGGTCGAAACTAGCAATAAGTTGTTTAGAGGTGTACAACTGTCCATAAAAACTCAACCATGCTAAAAGCTCTAGCCTAGAACAGATGATTTTGCTGGTATCGATGTTCACTTTCATCAACTGGCTTTGTTCAATAGATAAATTCTTGCAAATATTTTAGTTTGGTCTTGGAGTTAGAGCGAGAAGTATTAGGGGTTATGGATTTGAGCAGGTGAAGGGCGGCGTGTAGATTTTATCAGTCTAGATCTCTTTAACTTCACATTTATTTTTAATATGCTTGATGTAGTTGTACCAATGGATGATCGCTTCTAGTTTCACTGTGTTAATTATAGCGACATTAATGAAAATTTACCGTCTGGTAGACATGATAAAATGTATCTCATTTTTGATAGAACCATTGGAACTCATCTAGATCCACTTTGGAGTGGTTTCTATAAGAAGTTCATCATATAGGGGTTCTCCTTCTCTGTAAAATAAACAGGTTGCTGTTTTCTCTGGTTTTGCTGTTCAACTCATGTATGGCTTCACATATATCTTTATACATGATCTCTACGTCATTATCTGATTACGTTGTGGTCGGTGCTTAAAACTGGATGACCTTTAGAGAATCTTGTTTGGTGACTTTTGAGTATCACGTACGTTACCCATATCAGCACACTCTTAACCTTCGCTATATCGTTAACGAGGAATTTGTGAAAGATGAACTCGACAACACCTTAGGGCTGCTGATCGCCCTCCCGCAAATAGAAGAAGTTGTCAAAGGATTAAAATAGGATTTAGACTAAGTTTTATTGGAGTTGGTTAAAATAACAGAAAAGTTATGATATTGCAATATTTTTTTTTTAATTAAATTTATGATTGCAAGGACATCCGGGAAGGTTTCCGAGTTGGTAAATGTTTCACGCGGGCAATAGCTGGTAATCTATAAATTTCAAAAATGTCGGATAGTTAATGTTAAGAGATGTTGCCGTTAGAAAATCCTATCGGGCATATGGCATGAAATAGTTGTTATAAAAATATTCTTATTGTAGGTGAAGCTGTAGGTTTCAGTTAATATTTGTAAAAATTATAATATATTGTTTCAGATTTGAACTGCATTGTTGTAAAAGATGTGTTGAGCGATAATGCTGAGGCAGCCGTAAGACAATGCTTGAGGCAGCTGCATCTTCTGAAGAATGTGTGGATTGGGGTTTTTCCTAATAACGTGTTTACCAGGTAAATGAATAAATCAGTGTTTTCCTGTACTTATTCTTCTCCCGTTTATAACACTTGAAATGACCTCATGATAGTAATATGGTCCGTACAGTGGGATGTGATGTTAAAACGTGTTATGAAAACTAGTTATTCCCCTCATCCGTGTAATATTTAATTATATCTTGAGAACTTAAAAAAGTAGAGTTACGATGGATGTTCACTATATCCACGAACGAATAGCACTCCACTGTCCTATATCTGCTCAAATGAAGAAGTCATTAGCGAATACGGTCGCCTCGTACGCACTGTACATCGGCGTTCGCTGCCGTTCATACATGGCGCTCTCCTTTATGTTCGCAAAGAAACCTCCACTGATCATATCGGCCTAGTTGAAACGCGAACTGTTACATGTTTGAGAGTCAATCACGTATCGACTTGGAGAGCGACCGGTTTTCGGAGATAGTGTATATGCGCCGTATGAAGGATTCAGTGGGGCGATTACCAGACAGAGTACGCCGGGTGGCAATAGTGGGTGCGAGCTCCACATTACCTACGTATTTGAGCCCTTGTTAAAACAAAAGTTATTCCCAATCATACGAAACGTGGCATCAGCGACGCAGTCGACTCAATTTATCATATCAATAAAATCATCGAAATCACCACTGTAAATGGTCTTTGTAGTGGTGTTGTTACGTTGAAGCATTAAGCAATGAACCCACTTCTGTATTTGCAACCGATGACGATAACGCGCTCACTAGTGATTGGTACACACTAACACTCGATAGTATACTCTTTTATGAACTACTGAACCGACTTTGATGAAACTTTCACTATCTTCTAGCTATAACTTCTTCTATACTATTATAAAATTGTTAAATGTCAAATTTAAAAAAATTAAAGATATGTAAAAAAGTAATACTCAGACCAACTAATTAGGGCTTCTGAATCCAATTACGTCGATGTTTGTTTGTTTGTTCGGGCTTCACGCAAAAACCAGCGGGTAGATTTTGGTTAAACTATTACAGTCTTAAATGTATTATTCCGACTTAAATATTGCGTTGCATGTTTCATCAAAATCGGTCCAGTAAAATTGTAGATGCACCTTGATCCCTGTCTCAGTAGCCGCTGTTAAGGTACGAGAGGTCAACTAAAAGTGGTTCTTTGGCTTTTTACATAAATCTGTAAGGGTGTCAGGATTTCCCATGTTGCGGAAACCAGAGGTTCACGCGGGCGGAGCCGCGGGCAAAAGCTAGTAAAAAATATATAATACTTATTGTATTTTTATATTTCTTATTAACTTATATAATATCATCCAAGAATCACACCCGCAATATATATATATATATATATATATATATATATATATATATATATATATATATGTTGTGTATATATATATGTATATATATGTTGTGTATATATATATATGTATATATGTATATATATGTATTGATGTTTACATTTTGGATTGATTGACAGCTGTCAAACTAAATAAAATTTAATATTATATTATATATTATATTATATATATATTATATAT
>WUAW01004809.1:4901-16735 GCA_017165845.1 Thaumetopoea pityocampa | reverse complement strand
ACAGCTTGATCTCTGTTTTAGTAGCCACGATTAGGTACGAGAGGTGAAGTAAAGGTGCTTCTTAGACTTTTTATATAAATCTGTGATTACGTCAGGATTTCACATGTAGCAGAAAACCGACATTCATGCGGGCGGAGCCGCGGGTATAAGCTAGTAAAAAATAAAGATAAAATGAAGTTTTTGGACGCAACGAAAATTCATTGCTCCAACTTCGAATAGATTTGCTAGGTGTTTCAATAATGTGTCTCCACATGATTCTGTAGATTCACACAACGAATACGAATGATAATATAATCGACATCACTCTACCAAACATCAACCAGGTCAATGTTGTAGCATCCATTCTGTGCAAATTAATTTACATAATGGTGTGTTTCAGCTCATAATTAACATCTGAAATTGTCTTTCGAAATAACAGAGCAGATGTGAACGCCAAGATTTCCTATTGTGGCCCCCAAAACTGCATTGCGATGATTCTGTGAATATAAATATAGGAGAACAACGGGGCTTAAACATTCGCAAGTTCATATCAAAGAGGACCAGATAACACGATGACACCTAAGGTACGTGATAATGTGAAAATATAATTAAAAGTTTGTAACATTAAGATAACTTGTCATAGTTTATAAAGCATTATGGAGTCGACGTATTAATAATGTTACTCCATCTCTTCGAGTGGATGCTGTAAGAACTAGCTAGGGGCTGTCCCAGGATGATGGGCAGCAACGTTATCCTGTTATTCAATCAAAATTTATTGCGATTTCGGAAACGCCAGCAAAGCGTGCAAATTGTGGTAAATCCCTACTTTTTCAGGAGGAGGCCCGTCTTCAGTACTAACTTCATAGGCCGATGCTGATCATATTAGAGTTTTGTCCCTATCCATGGTTATATTTGAATTTGTTATGTTTAAAGTTGAATCTTCCATAATAGAATTTACACTACTATTGAATAATATATGGTGAACTATATGCCTAATTATAATTAATTACGATTTGTTTCAAACGGCGAAAGAAAACATCGTGAGGAAACTTGGCATGTCCGAGTGATTTTGTCGAAAGTGTGCGAATTCTTCCAACCCGCGTGAAAAGGCCAGCGCGGTGAATTATAGCCTAGTCTTTCTTATTTTGAGAGGAGATCTGTGCCTTGCAATAGGATAGTAGACGAGTTAATTATTTGAAGATTTGGAAATAAATTGGTTGTATAATAAAATATTTCTTTTACAGTTTATTGTTCTCTCCTTACTGGCGGCCACGGCTTACGGTAGTGGGGGCTACTCCAGCTTTTCTTACGGAGTGTCGGACCCCAACACTGGTGATGTAAAGGACCAACACGAGAAACGAGTCGGCGATAACGTCGTTGGCAAATACTCCCTTCTGGAGTCGGATGGAACTAAACGAGTTGTTGAGTATACCGCGAACGATGCTTCCGGATTCAACGCTGTTGTAAAGAAAGAGCCCGGTGTTGCTGGGCCAACGGCTGCAACTGCGCTGCTCCATAGTGCTGCTTTAGCCGGCGCTGCCCCTGCAGTTCACCCTGCCCCTTTAAACGCAGGACTTACTTATGGCGCTCCACTTGATGGATATCATACTTACAGTGCAACTCTTGGCAAACAATTCACTTCTCATGCCTTTGCCCAACCTGGAGTTATCTCAAATTCTCTAGTCTCTACTGGTGCTCACGGTCCAGTGGCTAATTCTTTTACTCCTCAAGGGAATATTGCACATGGTTTTGTTAATCCTGCCCATGGGTTAGGAAATTTAGCCTTCTCTGGATACTCTGGAGCAGGATATACCAATTCTCATGCTGGTTCTGTGCCTAGTCCTCTTTCCGGTCATTTTAGTGGCAGTAGTGCTCCTGCTATATCTACTTATTCCCACTCCATCGTCCATGATATTCCCCGCCCATACAGCGGCCCATACGCCAGCGTTAGTGGATATGGTGCATACGGCAGCTACGGTCAAGGTGCACCTGGTTTTGCTAATCCTACTGCTGCTGATAGTCCTCTTGTCCATAGTAGTCCCTTAGCCAATGGATGGACATCGCCTCTCACCAATAGTGCTAATGTTTGGACGTCTCCCGACGCCAATAATGCAAATGTTTGGACAACTCCTCTCGGCAGTGGAGCCAATGATTGGCCTTCTTTTGCTACCAATGGCCATCGTCTAAAGTGGTGATTCTAAACGCATGCTACTGATTTATCTGTGATTTAATGACTGTCATAAATAATACATTTTAAATGAATACTTCTTTTTATTTTCCTTATTCTATAATTAAGAACCTTGTGTAACATGAAGCTGACATAAGATTTAGATGTTAAAAAAGTATGTGTGCAGTTTCTAGTATTATTTTTATTGAAGTGAGTTTAAATAAACATCACAGAACACAATAATCTTCTTATTTACATTAAATATAAAATAGGTTCTATAATATTCTGCCCATAATGGAAATAGAAAATAAAACAAGTAGTAATAACAGGCAAAAAAGACGACAAAAACTAAAATATCGTATTAAGTACACAAAAAATATATATTTTTTAATTATTGAGACTAATTTTCTCATACACCTTTCTTTCTCAACATATTTACCCATCATTTTATTAATTTGTAAATATTTGGTATTTATTTAATATTTTCTATTTCTTTCTCTAATAAAATGATATTTTGTCATATTCCCTCAATTAAATTGTGCAATAATAAGCTCATTGCAAGCAATATTCATGCTGATAACGAATGTTAGGGAACATAGACGTTTCTAGTAATCTATCTATCTATGTATATCATTATAAAATTGTTAAATGTCAGATTTTGTAAATCGAAAAGATATTTAAGAACAAACTACTCAGATCGACTAATTAAGGGCTTCTGAAACTAAATCCGTCGATGTCTGTTTGTTGTTTGTTTGTTAGAGCTACACGCAAAAACCAGGTAAATTTTGATTAAACTATTACAGTGTTAAAGGTACTATTCCACGTTAATACTGTGGTATGTTTCATAAAAATCGTTCCAATAGAATTGAAGTTACGGTTTGATCCCTGTTTTAGTTGCCGCCATTAAGGTACGAGAGTTAAATAAAAGTAGACATAAGGCTTTTATATAAATCTATGATTGTTTTGGGATTTACCATATAGCGTAAAACCACCATTCACGCGGGTGGAACTGCGGACAAAACCTAGTATTTTTATTGAAGTGAATTTTAATAAACGTCACAAAATATAATACTATTTTCTTATTTATTAAACATAAAATAAATTTTGTAAAAATAGATTTAGAAAAGTATTCATCAGTGAAAAAGAAAGCCGTTACATAATTATCTTTCATCATGATTCTAAACTGCGAAACGGATATTGATAAAAAAAATGTAAATGATCTGGCAATACCAAATATTTACCTACTGGTATTGACTACTATTACAAATTATTATTAATAAATTATTATTAACACTGCAGTTTGTGTTCCTCTTGGTTTGAGTCTCTCAAAGGAAACAGCTTCAACACTGGTACCCTTAACTACAACTTAACAACAGAAACTACTTACTGTCCGGTAGCTTTGTCACAAATACAGATGCCAAAAAAAGCAATGAAGTTTCGTTCACCACATTTGGAGTTTTTTTTTTCAAATTTAAATAGCTTGTTAAACATCACATTTTAGAGTTAAGCCAATACATTAAATGAATAACATACTATAATTAATATCTGTATATATCTACTATATTATATAATTGTAGAACGTCATCATCTATACATTAAATATATTTCAAAAAATCTAATTCAGATCGACTAATTAAAGTTTCTGAAATCGAAACTGTCATTTGCTTTTTCGAATCTATTTTTTGTTCTAGTATTACGCAAAATCTAGTTGCTAGATTTCGGTCACACTATCGCAGTCTTAAAAGTACTATTCAAACTTTATTTAAATCTGCATTATGTTTCATCAAAATTGGCGAAGTAGTACTAACAGAGAAAGGATTTTTGAAAATTTCATCCCTAAAGGGATGAACGGTTGTATGGAAGTCCGTCATTTTTAAAGTAAGAAGCGCGAAATTTCATATACCTACCTCTGACAAAATTTCACATCTAAGAGGGTGAATTAGGGGTTGTAAGTTTATATGGCAACTTCGTCACTTTTGAAGGAAGAAAGCAAAAAAAAAATCATATACCTGCTTTGGGTTTGAAATAATTGTAAACATTATGGAAAATTTTCAAAATGTTACCGCTAAGAGGGTTAATGAGCTTACTGATTTTAGCCTAAAAAGGAACACCACAAAGAGATACTACGGTGTTTAAAACTGAAAATTAAAAAACAAAACATGCAGGCGAAGCTGTGGACAATAGCTAGTTTAAAATAGAAATAAGTACATGAATGTTCACATAATTAATTAACGATTGCAAAAAAGTGTTGTTGTAAACGACTTTAATTAGATCCTACCCACTGTCGCTACAATGTTATCGTTTGACGACCTCTTATACAGGATGCTTTATTTAATTTTTTACATTACTGCGGGAACAATTTTGAAACAATAACGAAGGTTACATCACCTCATTAAAATGCTGCATTATGCTTGCAAATTAAGATGATCTAATGGTGTTAGATACGACCGCGATCGAAAGGTCGTGTGTTCTATTCCGGTCTCGTACCACTGGGTTATTTCAACTCATGTACCGTCTACATCAGAGGTCCTCAAACTTTTTTGTCTTGTAGACCACTTGTAATGATTTTTACTTTTGGGTAGACCCCCAAATCGTAGTCATTTGATATTGGTAAATTTTTGCAAATTTACCAATATCAAATGTAGATTTGACAGTTGGCGTGGACCCCTTGCAGGTCATCGTCGACGCCTGGGGGTCGATATAGACCACTTTGGTTATACTTTGTTCTATATATTAGCAAATAAAGCATTCATTAATTCATTCATACCTAGTAGATACCAATATACTCTTGCCCTTATGGGTGTGTGAAGTCAATCAAGCCGCACTAGGCCGCCATGGTAGACCACGGCCCATTTCTCCTCTCGATTAGGCGAGGTCTGTACTCCTGTTATGGCTAAATATAGACTGAGGATGATATCTTTTGCATCCAAAGATTATTGGGAAGAATACAAATATTGCGATAAAATCATCAAATAGAAATACTCAATACTAAGTATAATGATTTTATTTATACTAATCTATATGTATGATGAGTCTGTGGTTTGGAGTTTTGGCGGCAACCCGAGTGAAGCGTCACTTGAAGTTTTATTTTAATGTTTTATATTAATTTATTGTGTTGTTTAATATATAAATTTTAATTTATTTAATATTTTTTCTAGATTGACTCCTAGCTTTGGAACAAAATATTATGTCAGAACTGTTACTTATAACAGTTACACGTGGCTTTTTATTTGTTCTAAATAAATAATTTCTTGTAGGCATTGAGTGATCCAGTTACTATATAAACTTAGATAAGTTATAGTGCCGCTATTGATATCCAAGGCGCCGCACGGCAAATATAGTATACTATATTTGCCGTGCGGCGCCTTGGATATCAATAGCGGCACTTCATTTCTTCTCGTAGATGCTGGGAAAGGATAACGAGGCACAGCGGTATCCTGCAATTCTATCACTACCTATTGCTATCTCCAAGAAACCTGCTAAGCGTGGAGATTATGGCAAACTCCCCTCTTTTAAGGAGGAGCTCCAGTTCAGTAGTGGGCTTTTACGGGCTGGTGAAGAAGAAGAAGTTTATATAGTAATTATTATAACAGGTGACTTGAACGAAATAATACAGCTTGGTATATCGAATTATTTTTATTTTCGCATGATCACAGAAACATCATCCATCATAAATAGGTAGATCATAGATATATATAACTATAGGTATGTTATCTTAGTAATAGCTGGAGTAACCGAGATTAGCACCGTAGAGACCATGACCGTAACCTACGGCACCATGAGCGAGATTGTGAGCACCATAGCCAATGGCACCGTAAGCGAGGGGGGAGGCGATCGCGCCATAGGTAACACCGTGAGCAATGGGGGAAACTCCGTGAGCGAGAGTGGAGTACGCGAGCGGAGCGGCGTGAGCCACCACGGGAGCGGCGTGAGCCACAACGGGAGCGGCGTGAGCGTACAGCACGGGATCTTTTCGCACAACGGCGTTGAATCCGGAGTGAGCGTCGGCAGCGTAGTCAACGGTGCGCTTGGTGCCGTCGGACTCCAGGAGTGAGTATTGGCCGACAACGTTGTCACCGACGCGGGTCTCGTGCTGGCTCTTAACGTCACCGGTGTGGGGGTCGGAGACACCGTATGAGAAGCTGGTGTAGTCCTGGCCGTGGATAGCGCTTCCATGCGCAGCGGCCACCAGGAGAGCGACAACGACGAACTGGAAAAATATGATTATATTATAGAAAAGATTCATAAAAATTGTTAATATTGCTTCAGATCATCTGTATTATAATATTCGGCTTGATTCATCATTACATTGATGTACAGCTTGGTATGGTAACAAAAAAAAAAAAAATTTATTCTCATAAGCCGAGTTATTCTCATTTCAAAAATGCCCTTCCATTCTATACAGATTAATAAACCTAGTTAATGCTTTTGAAATTTAACCCAATCTGTTTAATCATTGATGAGAGACAAATCAATACAGAGTCTAATATACTTGCATATTTATTATTTATAATTTGCTGGATATTTTATGGATATTATAATTTGCTGTGTCCACCGGCATTACTCCATATATCTCGTGGATGCTGTAAGAACCACCAAAGAGAAATACTAGGATAACGGGCAGTTAAATTATCCTGTTATTGTAAAATCTACTGGGGTTTCCAAGACGTCTGTACATCGTGAAGATTATAAGCAAAAACAAGGAAGATTATAGCAAAGAAAAACCTTAAAAAGGAAAGCCTTTTTAAGGTCCATATCTAGCAGTGGACTTCCTAGGGCTGATGATATGTATGATAATTTGATAATCAAGTTTTACGTGTGGCATAAAGAAAATGCTGATAATAATATCAAAATTTTGACACTGATTTGGACCACCGCGCTTACAGTCAAATTAACACCAAATAACTGAAGAAAGATATTTTTCGCGATACATTTTTAGTAAAAGAAAAAAAAACAAATTTGTGTTCACTTCCAGTACTTCGACATCCAGTTCTCCGTCTAATTTTAATTCACTAACACAATTATTATTTCACTTTAAAATGCACTTATTTAGAAGTTGACCAACCTTAGCTGCCATTTTGATGTTATTGTTTCTTGCACAGTGAACTGCGAATGATTAATCACGGGCCATATTGGGCTTATATACACCAAACCGATTACAATCGTTACATACTAATAATAGGAAGTAAGAGATATGCACCGCTCTAAGGTCACTCGGTAAACCTTTTTTCCAAGAGTTCAGTTTGGTCAGCGAGGTATGCGGAAATTAACCGACCGTATAATGGGATTTTACGTTATGTATGCGTTATATAACACATGTAAAGGAACCTATTTTTAGTTGTTAGTGTAAATTAAATTATCATAAAGAATGCGTCCAATCGTTGTGTTAATTTTTGTTCGGGTTCTTTAAAATCATTGCAAGAAAACATATGCAAATATACAAATTGTTGTTCCGAGTCTGGGTGTTCTGTGTTCCCGTTATTTGAATGTTTGTAAAGTCCCCGCGACACAGGAATTAATCCTAATGCGGGAGTTGTCTTAAAAAAATATGATCATTCATTTATTTAGATACATTATTAAATTCATTTTCTTTATGAAGTTTTTCTGTTCATTACTTATGAGTGGGTACTCGTGTAAGTTTATAAGTAAACTAGGTACTTTAGTTATAAATTATAAGTTTTAAATTTGTAAATTATAAATTTATTATTATGCGTTTCTACGGATTATCTGTGGATTCACATTGACTGATCGATTGAGGAATAGCATGATAAGAGGTCAATGTAAGTTGAAGTATGATGTGGTGACAAGAATCGAGAAAGAAATATTCAATGGTTTAGCCATTTAGAAAGGATTAATGAGATTTGAATGACGAAACAAATATACCCGGCAAATGTGAGTGGAAATATCGGAAGAGGATACCTAGGAAAACGTACCTGGATCAAATCAACAAATTGTTTCAAAAGGGTCAAGTTCGCAGCACTTGTAATCACCGAAAGTGTATGAAAAGATGTATGAATGTGTATAAGGCGAGAGAGGTGTGTCAATATCGTAATATATGAATGATCGTAGTGTATATAGCGAACTGTGGTCTCTATCTACCCTTACGGGATACCGGCGCGAGAGCATGTATGTATGTATGTATTATCATTGATTCGTAGTAATTGTATTAACTCTTACGAATTAAAAAAAAAGAATACGTCATATCATAATGATTGATTTACAAGTATAAAATCCTTGTCTGGTGTTCAATATTGCGATATTCTGTATTTGTGTCAGGCCATAAGCAATACAGGGGATTGTACTGTAGTTTATCTACAAAATTAAAAAAATAAATATCCGGTACAAACACAAATATTAAACGAAATTATTATTTACCAGTTATTATTTTAAAGACGCCTTTGAGAAAACAGTTGCTCATTTAACTGCAGATAATTTTGATGTGCATTGGAGGTCTAATGTGAATACTCACAAATCGCGATCGAAAATTTTGTTAATTTAATCCTGGTCTCATACCATCGGATTATTTCAAACTTATGTACGGTCCATACTACAAACACCAGTGTATTCAACGGAGACGGAAAACTTCGTGAGGAAACCTGCATGTTCGTATGTATTAAATAATCTCTATAAATGAAAAATAATATGTGAGAGTGTATTAATTATTTTTCTGTTTGTTTGTGAGATACCTTTAAAGAGGTACCTAAGCCAATTGTTATAAAATTTGGGCAGACATGTGGATATAAATCTAAGGACAACCTATGCAATAATACGTAGTTTTAATACGAGGGATGGTTTTGATTTATAACTATATACCGCATCGACAGTACATAAAATTAACAAAGAATATTTAATTTAATACTAATGAATAATATCCGCTGGATAACCTTGCGACTGTAATATCTTATTACTTACTACTTGGGTACGCAAAAATATTACAAAACAGTTTAGTGCATAAACATGTCTGAACAATTGTGTTAATTGTACAATTAAAATTATAATGAAGTTTTATTTTTCTTGCTAAACATGATGCTCTGATCATCTCATGCGTAATTTAGGCAAGATAAAAATCTTACATGTTACACTCAAACGTACATCTGATTTATCAAAGAAATGCGTTGAATATTAAATTACTGGTTGAAATCAGAAGCTTCGATCGCAATGACTTTGTGATGGTAATGATTAGATTACCACTTATAGTCTATAGCTGACCTTGTTACGAGTATCTTATCTTCCTCTCTGCCAAATTTTAAAACAATCCGCTCAGCGGCTGAGGTATGAACAATTTACACACACACATACTAACATAGTTTTTCTTTTATTAGATTTGTGTGAATGTGTCTATTATACTGCCTTAAAATAAAGTGATATGTTTATGATGATGCTGATGTTTTCTTTTTGTTTGAAGCTTCTTTTATAATGTTGATATTCCGTTTAAAATTTTTCTTAATGTTTTAAGTCGATTCAAAAGTCCATTCTTGTTTTGTATCCTAGCAGTATTGCAATGTTAATAAGAATCAAGTGCTGTTGTTGCAGGAAGCGTAATTGCTGTCTGAGGTTATTACTATAAGATTCCACAATTCCTGCTATAACCAGTAATATTGAGACACAGTTCTTAACCAAATGATAAGAAATTCAGATGAGAGGGGCACCAGAGTAGTAACATCATTCCTCAATCCAAAGAATCTTCTATAATCTCGATACCTGCAGAACATGAAGATAATAAACCTATTTGTAAAACAATCCTTTGTCCAATAGTACCTTTAATCTACCGCCAAATGCTTCTTAGCACTGTTGTTACAGATGGTGTTGATAGATTCCATAGTTACGGATACCAGAGTTATAATAATTTAGCCTTAGTTGAAGTATCTACTTTAGATGAAGATTAGATTGATCAAACAATACTCGTAGATGAAATAACCTATTTTGAATCAATAGAAGACGTATCGATCGGAAGAATAGAGGAACCTATCACAAATTTGGAGATGTCTACGCATATAACAAAAAAATAAATAAACTCGAGACGAAGAGTTGAGAACAGTGACCAAAACCAATCCAATGAATGTCTTGTTTGTATAAAAGGTGAGACGGAAATGTAACAAGATCTGGAATAGCCCACGTAAACACCGTAAAACTTGTATTGATAACACAACACATTTATCACAAATGTACGTGGGTTATTATTTGTCAAGGTATTTTTTTTCATGTAATCATTTGACGTACAGTGTATACTTATCAATGTTTGTCTGATCTGTATGTGTGTATACTTAAAAATTTATATATTATCCAAATCAGAAGCTTTTTTGCCTCTTAGACCACTTGCTATGTTTTTTAGTTTTAGCTGGATCCGTAGTTTAGCTAATATATATTTTTTCAATTTTTTCAACTTCAAATATGTTTTTGTCAGCTGGTATAGTGTACTCGATTAGAAAGATTTAAATTTTGAATTATAGTGAAGTCATCTTCGACTCTTGAGAGTAAATGATGTAAATGTATGAATTTACATATTTTGCATCAAAAATATCTTTATGATCAAATTCTGTGGGTCTCTAATTATAATTAGCAAAACTACTGATTGATATTTTTAAAATAATAGATTTCAGGACTGTATTTAATATTAGTTTTAATCACCAGTGTGAAACAGACGATGTCATAGTTGCGATGTAGAATTTTTTAATTGTAATTTCTGTTCGTACGGACACCACTAAGTCACAGAAATAGTAGGGAAGAACATTAAAGTTTTAAAATACGCTTTTATATTGTAAAAATTTGAACTCAAAATAAAAAAAAAATACGTTTAAATATAAAGTTTCTTTTTGCTATGTAGCGCCGGCATAATAATAGTGTCACTTCATCTCTTTTCGTAGATGCTGAGAGTGCCAGCTAAGGGTACCAATATAATCACCAGCAGTGTCATCCTGTAATTCAATAAACTTTACTGCGACCTCCAAAATGCCTATCAAGCATGGGAATTATGGCAAAACCCTCCTTTTTTCAGAAGGATACAAGTTTTATTAATGTAACTTTCTAAATGAAGCTTCAAAAAAAATTTATGCCAGGTTGTGGAATATTCTAGAACTGATTGAAGTAAACTGAATGAAATATTAATATTCAGTATTTTTTTTAACTGTTTAGTCCAAATTTCTATAAAATCGGGTTGTTTTTTTTTAGTTTTTTGGTTGTATTTTATGTTTCATTTATATTATCGTCCATATAAAGTGCATGTGTAAAATTTCAGATTATACCGATATCTAGGAGTGGATGAAAATTTATTTAAAAGACTCCATTGGATTCAAATATATTATGTTTATTTATCTATTTATCATAAATTATAATAATCAGGTATCAAATAATAATAAGGTCAGGGAGTATTTAGTTTTTTAGCTTGTCCGGTAAATAGAGTTAACTATACGGGTAAGCGACCCCGGCCCCCGAGTTATTACTGTCTTTTCCTTCTTCCGAGATAGTAGTATCCTATATCATATAGTCCTTCACCCAAATTTCATATTCCTTTCTCAATACACCTTTCCCACCTCATCCTATTTCCTTTCCTCTCCATTACGCTGTGGGAATGCAATGAGGAACTTTAATACTTTTGAACCTTATAAAATGGCGACGTCGTGGTTCGCCACCCGACTCGTCTTATTGCCCGCGCAGGCGAAATGTGGGCTGCGGATATCCACTTGGCTAA
>WUAW01004808.1:25696-41717 GCA_017165845.1 Thaumetopoea pityocampa | reverse complement strand
CCCCCTTTATTGCCTTGTCACTTGACTTTTTCCCACCAATCAGTTTTAGGCGTACCTGCAAAGTAGAGATTCCCGGCAAGTAGTTACTTGGTGTTGTTATATATCATTAGTGAATGAAATATATATCCAGAACTCACCAGTGACTCCTCTGGGGAAGCGGATATTTTTATTGCGTACTATCACGGATACAGTGCGCTAATTAATAATTTATCTATTTAAAGGGCATAATTATATTGCTATAAGAAATATAAATAAGGTTCTCGAAAAACCCACGCGATGTAAGATGGAGATGATGATATGGATATGGACGATGATATGGAGTAATACATGTGATTTTCCCGTGGGTGCTTGAGAAACAGCTAAGGGATACTACTGCGATCTCCATTTGTCAATCGTGGAGACTGGCCCACTTCCCTTCTTTTTAAGGAGGAATCCAAATTTCCAGCAATGGACGTCGGAGGGTTGATGATGACGATGGCATGTCGACGTGTATCTATTATATAAAGACTGCGAAATTTACAATATGTGTTCGCAGGCTACTCTCGTGCGGCCTGTCCCTGCTCCAAGGCGACATCCTGCCCCGTTCCCTGGCGCGGAACATCCTCCGAGAGCGCGTGTACAGCGTTTGCCTAGACTACTTCTGCCGTGGTCTACAGTGCCCCGCTAGGAGTTCGGGCACATTGCGCGAGGACATCATCTCGTTGATAAAATTCTGGCAGCTGATGCATTCGGATAAGAAGTACTTGAAGAGTAGTGACGTTGGTGGTAAGTTTTTTTTTTCAGAAATAGTATTTGACGACTGATTGCTAAAAAAAATCACAAGTGTAAATTTATATAAATTGGACAGGTGAGTTTGACCTAATGGGTCCCAGCAGTCAGCACAGTGTCTACACCTCGAACTCGCCGACCGATAACCGGTCCTCGGTGAACAGCAGCGACATAGGCAGCCGGCAAACCACGGGCTGGATCAATACGGTGTGTGTGTGTGTGTGATAATGTTCTTCGTCCATTTCTCGTAAATATTAATGAATATGTATATCTATATATGAATATGAATGATTTCAACAGTCAACTTATTCATCATCATTACCATCTCCAGTCCGCATTCGTCCTTACTACAGGGGCACGGACCACCCCTTATTAAAAGGGGGATTAGGCTTACTTTTTAATAACTAATCCCCTTTCCCCCCTCTTGATTAGGAGAGGTCCGTTCCCCTGTAGTGGGGACGAATATGAACTGGGGAGATAACAACTATTAATTTTCTAATTCGAATGTATAATTGACGATTGATTGGCACAACGGCAGTGGCCTTGTTTTCTGTGTCAATAAGACCTAGGTTCGAATCCTATAGTCGGTAGGCGGGTAAACATTATGTGATAAGCACAAATATTTGCATCCAAGTCGTGGACATATTCCAGTAAATTCATATGTATGTATTAGTATTTATCTAGATAAATGTTCGGTACAATAAGGTCTACATTGTAGGATTCCATTCCATGTGCTTAATGGAGAAGGAAACTAAGCGAGGAAACTTGCCATGCCCGCGTGGGTGTGTGAAGTCTACTAACCTGCATTAGGCTAACGTGTTACGCTAATCCACCGCCTGACCAGGGGAGGTCCCAGCCTCTGCAGCGGGTACGAATATGGCTGGATGATAATAAATTAAAAACATCGCATAGTAAAATGTATTTTAAGCACATTGCATATATACCTTTATACCACTCCAGTTAACAGAGATCATTACATTTAATTTTAACCCCTTAGATACAACGCACCACTATAGTGGTTTTCACTGATGTCACCTTTTGATCGACGCGCCACTATCGTGGCTATAGTACCTCATTCGTTCAACGTTTGAATTAAACGATCGTTACAGCATCGTTCAATAATAGCATAGTCGTCACACATTATAGGTTGTACCATTTACACGTAATTCTCGTTGAACCACTCAGATGAATAGCCCCGCGCGACATTCAGCCGTCCCTAAGAAGTTAAGTGCATTGTGTAAACCGGCCAGTCTTATCATAAACTCATTTCTAGACAGACAACTTTTAGATGGACAGAAATTGTATGAACGTTGTTTGTTGTTATAGGTTGATGATGATGATATCGCTCAACCAATAGGACAATGACGTATTTACATTTTTGCAATTTATCAGAAGAAGCGTTTCAGTTTAAAATTGCATTACACCTATTTTGTAAATCATATCGATTAACATGATTTTTCATAATTTATTTATAGATTATTATTAATAATAAAGAGCATTCTCGTAAAAATCTATATTAAACAACAAATCATCCGAATTAAACACGAAATAAAATTTTAACTATTTTGCAATTACGTCATTATTCTATTGGATGAGCGGTATGTTTGTACGCATTGTGAGCAGGTGCCGATGTCAACGACCACTCTGAGCAGTGGCGCGGGCAGCGTCGCCGGCAAGCGCTCCAACCGCAGCGTGAAGCCGCCCGCCAAGCCGCAGGACACCTTCGTCAAGGATTACGTCAAGAAGAGGAATCTGATTCTAGAACTAATGGTGACTTACTGTTCTTTAGTTTACCTTAACCGCCACAATACAAATCTGAACATGGCGCCCTTTCTGGAATTGCGGGTTAACTCTAAAAAGATTCTCAGACCTGCGCTAAAAACAGCTCAATATTAGGACTATATCTCACAGCTTACTTAGGTTTTTTATATTTAAATTTTCCCTTTCATTATTTGTATTGATACTTTTTCATTGCATATTCGTCTCGAGAATTTAATCTTCATCAGACCTTAAAAGGTAACTACCTAATGTTACTCGGTTGATACACGTAAATTTGAAAAAAAAAACTTCAAACAAGGTTTAATGGTTTCGTAAAGTTAAAAAAAAAATTAAACGTGCCACTTTATCGTCACCTACAGCAATTCTAATGAATATTTTGATTGCTTAAATTGACATTAACTATTTCTGAACTAAGGTTTCATACGAAACGCTATCAAAACATATTGAATGACCTTTCAAGAAAACTCTGTATTAACGGTATCTATCATACAGAAGAGTCCATTTCTGTAAGCTCTATTACCTGCGACAGGCTGTTGAGATCGAGTTCCTGGTGACTTGGCACAACCCGCACGGTCGGCTCGAGCAGGCGGTGTCCGGCGAAGACAACATAGCCACTTGGCGCTCCAAGCCCAACACTGACCGCACCTGGCGCGACTACGCTAAGCTCGCCTGGGAAATTAGTCCTACACTTGCGGTATTTTTGCCTGAGAGGTAAGCGCAGTACAATATGCAAAGAACATTAAGTAAGTGTACAATCCCGTTTTCTATCTTAGCAATGGTCGTCGCTATCATCAGCCCTTAGAAGTCCACCGATGGATGTGAACTTCCTCCTTATTAAGAAGGAATTTGCCATAATTTCATTGGAAATCGCAGTATTCTTTGATTAAATAGTATAATTTTTTTTTATTTATATCAGCACATGATGCACATTTAAATGATGTTGGATGAAAGGTTATCGATTGGCGACTACGGACCAAACAGTACAGTATGAGTAGGTCAGACAGGCCTCCTAGGCCTGACCTGGTCTGAATTGGCTTGGCCTGATCCGTTAATTACAAAGAATTTCAGGTGCCTGGATTAACTCCTATGTCACTCGCGGGCTTGTTACGTACATATATTGCACTTTAACTGCACGGATGGCGCAGTGGTTTAAGCGTCCACTGCGCTGTCGAGTGTTGTAGGTTTGATGCCCACACGAGACAACAACTTTGTGTAATCCACAAATTAAGAAATTAAGAGCACACAGTATATATAGTAGTTACAATCCACAGCTTCAAGTTCACGTTTATAATCTAGTTCCGATCTCTTTTGTGTGGGAAGAAGGCATTTAAAACTATGGTGATCCATTTCGTGGCGAATGACACTAATCGTCACAGAGACTGGGGTCTTACGAAAGTGACGTCATATGACAGCCGGTCCTCAACTCACCCACAGCCATGCCCTCTGAAATCGCAGTTAACTTAACAAGTGAAGATGTTAATAATAAGAGAAAGATCACATCATTCTTGTGAGCATAACTGAGGGCTTTAGTCGGTGGCACATGTTTCAGATTGAAGAACGAGAGCATAATATCAGAAATCCGGCGCAAAGTGCAAGCGCAGCCGACCGCCGTGTGCCACGTGGCGCAGGCCCTGAAGTACCTGGTGACTACGGAGACGCTCCTCAACGACGCGCACGAGGTATAACAACTTCTCATTTTCCATCTGAACATGATACCAAAAGTAGATTGAAGGGATATTTATTTTAGTACCACGCGCGATATATTTATATCGCGCGTGGTACTAAAATATAAATGGGCCTATAATGATATCAGATAATATTCTAGTTGCTTACCCGAATTACATTTAAATCGGTTCAGTCGTTTACGTGTGACTGAGTAACAAATATTCGAACATTACATTTACTTCATATATGTATTTAATTACTATAAAATTTCCTTTCGCATTTATAATCAGCATATCAGATATATACACGTCCACTATTGGACATAACTCTCCCCCAGTCGGAGTGATTGGGTGCCGCATGCGTCCATCGCTTGCCCGCGACCTTAATCAGTTCGTCGGTCCACGTGGTCGGTGGTCGACCCACACCACGCTTTTCAAGTCAGAGTCGTCATTCCAGTACTTTAAAGCCCCAATACTCGTCGCCACTGAACTGTCGTCCGGCCCGGCGCCGGCACCGACTTCGTTAAGTATGGGTGTCTCAGTGTGTTGTCGGTGACGGGTCGTTACCCGTCACCGACAACACACTGAGACACCCACACCGAGGCTTACGTGTGTACACAACATAACGATGCCAGCCCGACACCAGTGGGGGACATGCCACCGACGACCTGCCGGCGCCGGCCACGATATGTCGGTGCTGGGCCGGGCCACTGAGACAGCACAATTATACAGAATATGCATCCACTGATGTCGGTGTCGATGCCGCACCGGATCGGCTGAGAAGAAGCGCCCATTAATGTGTGTTAGAGTGTCCAGAATATCATCATTATCAGCCCGTAGAAGTCCCCTACTGGATCTGGGACTCCTCCTCAAAAAGGAGGGATTTGCCATTGTCTCCATGCTTGGCAGGCGCACTGGAGATCGCAGTAGACTGTCATTGAATAGCAGGAAAACGCTGTTGCCCATTATCCTTGTACATCCCTTAGCTGGTTTTACAGCGTCCACGGGAAGAAATGGAGTGACGCTATTATTATACTGGCGCCACACACACATACATACATACATACACTCACGCCAATATCCCATAAGGGTAGGCAGAGACCATAGTATATATTACAAACATACAGTCACGCCTCTTTCCCATTGAGGTAAGCAGAGACCACTTCTTTTCACTTACTATGATCGTTTAATGAGCAAAGTAGATATCCGCAGCTCACAGTTAGTACCCGTGGGCAACGAGACATGTCGGGTGGTGAACCACGGTGCCGCCATTTTATGAGGTTCAAAAGTGATTAAAGTGCCTCATTACGTACCCAAGCCTTAGTGGAGAGGAAAGGAAAAAGGATGATGTAGGAAAGGTGTATTGAGCAAGGAATATGGAATTTAGACTATAGGGTATAGGATACTATTATCTCAGAAGGAGTAGGAAGAGACAGTAGTAGCTCGGGGGGCCGGGGTCGCTTACCCGTATACTTAAGTCTATTTGCCCGACAGGCTAAAAGACTAAGTAGTCCCTGACCTTGACCCTTGCGCCACACATCAATAACATAAATAAAAAATATATTAAAAAATAATCTAATGTATTGTTACCATTAGCTAGTGCACATGATAACCTGGGCTCGAGTGACGCCCGTGGAGGCGCTCTCCTACTTCAGCCGGCAGTACCCCCCGCACCCGCTGTCGGCGCAGGCGGCGGTCAGCACGCTGACGTCATACCCGTCGTCGGCCGTGCTGCTGTACATACCGCAGCTAGTGCAGGCGCTGCGCCACGATACCGTACGTATAGACTTGGGAACGGGAAGAAAGGACACACGTTCATTCAGGACGAGCACAGTAGTCTGCGGTCCCTCTGGTGTTGAGAGTGTCTATTCGCAACGGTGATCACTTACCATCGGGCGAACCTCTTGCACGTTTGCCTCCTCTTATATACATAAAAAAATAAAGTTAAGAAAATAAAAGCAAATAAAATATACAAAAAAAAAAATGTTCCAAGTGGACAGGTTTACAATCGCAACATCCTAGTTCCGTATTGGTTCCTGTCAGAAAAGGAGAACACTGGAAGTACCAGCGATCGACGTACACCTATTTATATGCGATGGTATTTTTTTTGCTTTGATTTATATAAAAGGAAAAATTAAATCCATAATGTACTCGCATGATATTTGTAAAAGTAATGTTATTTTTCAGAAGGAAAAAATATTGGAAAAGAAAAAAGAAAAATTTTCCGGTCCGGTAGTTCTAGTGTTAAAAAAGTTCTAGTGTTAGTGTTAAATGCGTTAAGTTTTTTTGAAAATTACATTTTACAAATTTAAATTAATCTATATAAGTACATGCACAGATATTATAGGTGAAAAGTAATATGTTATGTACTGTATGTTTGCAATACATAAAAGACATATAATAAACACGAATTATATGTCATACTAGTTGTTGCCTGCAGCTCTGATTGCGTGGTCTAAATATTTGACAGTTACTAGATTTTTTAATAATAATTCTGTTCATAATTTCTAGAGGTTTTATTTTTTTTTTTCTCAGAAGTTCCAAAGTAGCCCATAATATCTCAGAAGTATTCTCTATGAAAGTGGTTCAACCACTTCTGACAATTTAATCCGGATAAACAAACAGACGGGATAAAAGAATGTTTTAAAAAGCTTGTTCGGGTTCTGGTTACGCGTGAATAACTATATAACCTCAAGAAAAAACCTTTAATTCGCAATTACTAACAGACAGTTCAATTTCGTTTATTTGTATCGATACAGATTTAAAGTCGTATCTGTCAAACGACATAGTGTGTTCACGACGAGTATAGACAACGTTATTTTTTAATTAATAAAATATTTGCGCCGGTCAACACTGATAAAATATTCTGATATTCACTACGATCAATTAATAAGTGCCGTACGCTTCATGTCCGACGTATAGACTTGTTCGCGTAATTAGCCAAACCGATTTATACACGATTGTATGTCTGCTCGAACAGTGCTAATTAATTACACCTCTATAGATTTTAATTTAAGGATTTCGAATGAAAAAAAGCCAGCTGGTCATTTGATACATTTAACATTCTATATAAAATTGTATGTTTGTTGGGCAGATGGGATACGTGGCCGAGTTAATAAAGTCTTTAGCGAAGAAGTCGCAGGTCGTAGCGCACCAGCTGATATGGAACATGCACACCAACATGTACACGGACGAAGAAATGCACAACAAGGATCGTAAGTACTGTGGTGTATTCAAAACAACGAATTAAAGATGGGAAACAATTTCTGTTTACTAAAATCCACTGTATGAAGGTCATTTTTTTGCAACTTTACTTGTTAGTCTGTTCACAAAATAAATAGAGCTTAAATATTTCCTCTCTATTGAGAGGAAGAAATTATTAAAAGAGTGGTACTTTGATATATTTAAAAATCCAGAGAGTAACATAAGTAAATGGTTTTTTAATCTAAAAATATGCGTAATTGCTTTGAGAACAACTCATGAATTAATATCGAATAGTCTGCTGAACTGCTGGAGGTCGGGGTCTTAATGTTGGGAAGGCGACCTCGAACCGGTAGCCGTAGTACGGGTTGATCTCGGAATAGGCGGACCGATAGTAGTGCAGGTCGCGGGCAATCGGCGGGTGCGGGCGGGTCGTAGCCGATCATTAGAAGAAGCTTTTATCCAGCAGTTGACACCTGTGGGCTGATATGATGATGACGACGTCTACCGAAAATGTAATCGTTCAAAATTAAATTCTGAACGACATGTTCGTGTTTCAATATTTATATTTTCAGCGGTGTTGTTCGACACGTTGGAGAATCTAACGAAGAGCATAGTGGACGCGCTGTCGGGTCCCGCGAAGGCGTTCTACGAGCGCGAGTTCGACTTCTTTAAGCAAATCACGAACATAAGCGGCATTATTCGGCCCTACCCCAAGGGGGCCGAGAGGAAGCGAGCCTGCCTCGAGGCGCTGAAAAACGTTAAGGTAACACAAGCTACTGACTGGTACGGTAGGCAGAGACCCTGCTTTCTGTGCCAATAAGTCTCGGGTTCAAATCCCGGTAGGGAAAAACTTTGTGTGAGAGCACAAATGTTTGTATCTGAGTCATGGACGTATTAATCTATTTATGTAAGTATATCGTTGTCTAGTACGCAAGATACAGTGAGACCTAGTTTTGAACTAGATCTATGTGTGTGAAGATTGTCCAGAATATTATCTATTTATATTATCTATACAAGCCACACTGACAACGTTAAGGTAACACAGACATTCACCTTCCCCTCAGTCACAATTAAAGTTAATAAAAACAATTTTAGGTGAAAGATTGTGTAATCGTATCTATAATTGCGTGTAAGCGTGGGGGCTCTCCCCGTATACGCGATTTTCATTCAATTCGCGATTTCAGTTCCTATATTTTATGCCATTTGTTTGTAAACCAGTCTTGACAATATTATACATCACATTACAAATACATCTGTTTATTATATTTGCACGGCTCCGTCGTTGAACCGATTGTTTGAAATTTTCTCAGGAATGTAGACAATTTCTAAGGATGTTTTGAACGATTTTAATTATCTTTTATTATTACCTTTACAAATATAACTAAAAACGACGACAATGATTGCAGGTTCAGCCGGGATGTTATCTGCCTTCGAATCCAGACTCCATGGTCCTTGATATAGACTACAAAAGTGGTAAGTAAATGATTTCTATAAGATACATAGATTTATATACACAAATTTTAGTAGCGAAACTCTTTGCTTAAAATAAAGTGAGTCGCAAGGATGACATTTTGACCTTACGTAAAATCGCTTTAAAACTTTAAAAACCATATAAATAATATTAAAAACATATACGTTATCAGTAATAAAAATATTATTAACGAACTATAAAAGTGTGAAAATATTTCAGCCAATTATCAGGCAGTGCGTTTACGCCGCTAAAATCCCCGTCGGTCATTGGTCAAACATAAGCGCGTCATTGTAGCGTATGCCATTTGTGCACTCAGAGTACAGATGTTACGATCGAGATAACACAATTTTATCTGTCATTACATTTTTATCCTTATGCTCAGTGCAATAAGTTTGTAGAATTAAACTTAATTGTTTGTAAGATTGTAGTATTTATTGAATTGGTGTTTACAATCGCTTTTAATCGGCGTTTGTTAGCATCATTCTGCGTTGATGACATGCCGCTGTAACTTATTTTTGTGGTACTACATTACATGTACTTCTAGCATCCTACTACGAATGTGTTTCATAGCTAGACAACGCGCGAGCGCGCGGGAATACTAGGCCCTCGCGAGCCGGCCCCTCATACACCTCTGCTTCACCCCCTCAAAACCACTCGCGAACTCAGTCTCACCTTAATAATTATCTTATGGTAGTAACTAGCTGAAACTCAAAGTTTCGCTCGGAATAACTTGGTGTTAGTGATGACGATGATGCTTCATAGCCTTATCTATTCTTGATTTCATATATATTTTTTGCCAAATTTCATAGCCATCTGTTAATAAATCAATAGAAAGACATCGACGTCTATTGTGGGAAAAATCTAAATTTATACAACTCCGTAAACCTTCATGCAATACGATAACATGATGTACTTCCAGGTACACCCATGCAGAGCGCTGCGAAAGCTCCTTACTTGGCGAGGTTCCGGGTGCGTAAGTACGGTATCGCCGAGATGGAGTCGGTTGCTATGGCCATCGCTTCGGGAGAAGATCCTCCTGTGGTAAGTGTTACATTGAATAAAACTTAGTTAAATATATCAGTTCGCAAAATTATTGAAATTACTAATATTATATTACCTACGAAAACCACTTTCAAGTCTATCTGAGCGATACCGGCGGGGGCAACTAGCATAATATGAAGGGTTTCGGTTTTGAGAATTGACGACTCCAAATTTTATGACCCTTATGACAGAGATGGGTACAATAAATACCTGTGAAATCAACAGGAGGAAGGGAAAGACCGATACACCAGCGTAGCGGCGGAGACGTGGCAGGCTGCCATCTTCAAAGTGGGCGACGACGTGCGACAGGACATGCTGGCGCTGCAGGTCATCTCCCTGTTCAAAAACATATTCCAGCAGGTCGGCTTGGATCTGTACCTGTTCCCGTACAAGGTCGTCGCAACAGCGCCGGGAGTGAGTATTTTATCAACAGTAAATTAGGTTAATTAGACCGTCCGACACGTCTCGTTGCCCGCGGGGCGAAATGTGGGCTGCGGATAGCCACTCTGCTACATTGAATGATCGTTGCAGGTGGAAAGAAGTGGTCTCTGCTTACCCCAATGGGAAAGAGGCGCGACTGTATGTATATATGTAGTATACTATGGTCTCTGCCTGCTCTTATGGGATATCGGCGTGATTTTATGTATGTATGTATGTAAATTAGGTCATTACCTAGAATTAACCATGCATACAGATAAACCAGCTTAAAGACGTTGCGGTTATAGTAGTGTTTGTAATCACAGTGACTAAAACCGGAATAAACCAGTTTGCCCCAGCTACAACGTGCCTCGTACTCTCGCCTCAGTCGCTTATAAGTAGAGTTTAGAAGTTAGTTATACGTATTAAATTACGTTTAATATGTATAATATTAAGTACCTACTTCTAAAAAAAATATATAAAAGAATTTTTATTTATATCTGCCGACTGTACACTACTACAAAGGCAAAAACGTCTCCAAGGCTGTATCTAGTGGTAGATTTCGAGTCTGAATCTAAAGCACGCACCTCTTGACTTTTCGACTCTTGACAGTGTGTAATAATTAAATAATTAATTATCACTCACTTCAAGCGGTGAAATTAAATATAATGAGGAAACCCGTATGTCTGAGAGATTTTGTCCACAGCGTGTGAAGTCTACCGACCCGCATTAATTAGATCGGCATATTGGATAGCTTAACTCCTATTATTCTGAGAGGAGACCTGTGGATCAGTAGATGGGTATGATGACAACATTTCTTGGCAACTAAATGCTGAAAGTAATGGCAGCGCAGACGCCACTGCATTTATATATTGCGGCCGAACTTTACACTGCGACAAAATTCGTTTTGAAAACGGATATTTTATTACTAAAACTTTTTCTGCGGATGTGCTCAAATGGACTATTCATTAATTACTTTTTCACATATACTATATGTATTTCTGAAATAAAAGTAGCCTATCTCATTCTCCGATCCTTAAAAATATGCGTCGATTTGTTGCTATATTAACGCGCGAAAGAAGGACAGACCATCAAATATAGTTTTGCATTTGTAACAGTAGATATAAGCTTGCCTATCTTATGAAAATAACAGTCATCTGTTATTTTCATAAGATCGGCAAGCGTATATCTACAGTACAGTATGAACTGTGAATTGTGCGATGGATTATATTACATTTTGTATGTTTCAGTGTGGCGTCATAGAATGCGTGCCCAACGCGAAGTCACGGGACCAACTCGGCAGACAAACGGACATCGGAATGTACGAGTACTTCATCAAGAAGTATGGAGACGAAACCACCAGAGAATTCCAAGTATGCATAAATTCAAAGTTAATCAACGTGGGGATTTGGGAAGATTGTGAAAAAAAGAAAAGTTAGCAGAAGAAAGATGTCCCGTGTGCACAATAAAAGAAAATTTTCAGTCTGTAGAAGAGTTTTATTTGAAGAAGGTCTATGTGTAGCAGTGAGTCAGTGTCGTAGAAAATTATAGTCTCGCCCTCTGATCCAGATGTTAGGTGTTCGAATCCAGCTGATCCTAATTCTTTAGAAGAAAAAAACGATATTTTCTTAAGCATCTCTATGTTCTGGAAGACTTTTAAGTCTTCCAGAACATAGAGACTATTAGATTAATATAGATCCCACTCTCACTATTTTAATAGTGAGAGTAGGATGAATCGCAGGAATTATGAGGACTACGGAGATGACAACTGGTGGCAACATCAGCAGCCTTACCGCTGCAATAACAGCAACCCCTGATTTATTCCAAGATTAATACTAATGTGAAGAAGAAGCTTGTTTAATTACGGATTTCGAACGGCATTTCGATAATAGTAATGGTGTTGCAGGCCGCTCGCCGTTGTTTCGTGACTTCGATGGCGGCATACAGCGTGGTCGGTTTCCTGCTTCAGATCAAGGATCGACACAACGGAAACATCATGTTGGATACGGATGGGCACATCATACATATTGGTAAAGATTTCTCTACACTCACACAGGCACGCGCGCAGAAGACGCACTCGCCACGTACCCGCCACACACACGCCACACTTTCGTTATGCACATGTCACGCACAAACCACGTACAGGTCACTCACACGCCACGAATTCGCCATGCACAAGCCACACATCTGCTACGCACTCGCCATGCACACGCTACGCACAAGTCACGTACCCGCCACACACGGCATGCACCCCCCACGTACACACAACGCACCCGTTACACACGCGTCACTCTCTACGCAAACGCCACCTACCCGCCATGCACATACGCTACGCGCTCACCACGCACCTAATACGCACAAGCCATGCACCCACCACGCACCCGCCATTCACACCATGCACCCGCCACGCAGCTTTCACGCAGACACGAACCCTTCTCATTCTGAGAGGAGACCCCGTATCCTGCGGTGGAATAGATGGATTGGTGATGATGACTACACTGCTTTTTATTTCGATGCCGAGAAATTACAAAACGGTATTGTAATCAGTTCTACGCTGCATACAAAGTGTATGTTTATATTCCACTAGAACTTCTAGAAGTTTGATCGACCTAATCTATTTACATATGTCTAATATTATTAGATCCCCCATTATGCCAAGTAAATCTGAAAAATAAAATGTGACATGGTAATTACGGTCGTGTTACATATTAAATTATAACTTATTTTTATAGATTTTGGATTCATGTTCGAGTCATCGCCGGGCGGCAATCTCGGCTTCGAGCCGGACATAAAGCTGACCGACGAGATGGTGATGGTGATGGGCGGCAAAATGGAAGCACCCCCTTTCCGGTGGTTCTGCGAGCTCTGCGTGCAAGCTTTCCTCGCGGTCCGGTCAGTGCCGAGCCTTCTTCTTTTTCTATTTTTCATAATGGCAATTGGTTGCGAATTCGCGTAATTTCTGCCGTTTCTGTCATTGTCAAGTGTATTTTCAAGTCATATAATATTTTTAAGGTAACAATAAAATATAGGTGTGTTATATTTTATTGCTTCCTGGGAGTTTTGAAGTCAATTCAGCGAATACCACTTTGTTCAGACAAAATTCCCCAAGGCTTTTTTTGAAAATTTCACCGCTGGGTAAAATAAGGGATGAATGGTTGTAAGGAAGTCCATCATTTTCAAAGTAAAAAGCACGGTATTTAATATGCCTACTTCTGTTAAGAAATAAATTTACACCTGTAACGGCGTTTTTCAAAATTTAACACCAGAGAGAGTGAATTAGGGGGTTTTAAGTTTATATGGGAACTTAGTCACTTTTGAAAGAAGAAGCACGGAATTTTATATATTAGGTTGGTGCATATGAAATGTCGGATTTTTTTACATGCAAACGTTTCTCTTCCCGTTTTCATTACGCCTTTGTTTTTGGCATAACCTCGTTTATAGTCGTACTGTTCATGGCCAGAGTCACATTTCAAATTCTCAAAAGTGTTTTCTTCGGCTTTTTTTTTAAATTTTGTACCGATATGAATTCCACCGATATTCGTGTAATTTTTTTGTATGAGTATAAACTTGGTAAGAATGCTGCAAAAAATGCACGCAACATAAACCAGGGGTTTGGGGGAAAGACTGTTAACGTTCGAAAAGTGCAGCGTTGTTTTGAAAAATTTCGGTCTGCTGATTTTTCACTACAAAACGAATCGCGAGGATGACCCATAACGACCGTGAAAAATGACGATCAGAATGCATTGGTGGAAGCGAATTCAACTGTATCCACGAGAGAACTTACTACCAGGATGAAAGTTTACCACAGATCGATATTGCGACATCTTTCTGAAATTAGCAAGATGAAAAAAAAATGGATAAGTGGGTAACACGCACAAACTAACCGAGCGAAATAAGCTGAATCGGTTGATCGCATACATCGCGCAGAACAATTGCGAAATTAAATAAATTGAATGTGAAATTTTGCAGTACCCAGCCTATTCACCGGATCTCTCGTTAACAGACATTTTTTTTTACCTTTTGAATCTGTTTTACGGGCTAAACAGTATGAAAATGAAGACAGTCTGTCAAAAAATCGATATTTTAATTTATTGATTTTAAAGATCAGAAATTTTTAAGACAGACATCTATGCTTTAAAGTCCCGTTGGGAAAAGTGCACTGAAGCGAATGGAGCATATTTTGATTAAATAAACAGCTTGTGAAAAAAGATATGCAGTTTTATATATTCACTTAAAAATCCGACATTTCATGTGCACCAACCTAATACCTACTTCTGGTTCAAAATAAATGTACACGTATATCCGCGTTTTTCAAAATTTTATACCTAAGAGGGTGAATTAGCTTAATTATTTTAACCCCAAAAGGTAAAAAAAAAACACTATAAAAAGGCACTACGGTAACTATGACTAAAAATTTAAAAGACTAAACAGGCGAGCGAAGCTGCGGGCAACAGCTAGTAAACTAATATAATACATTAAAATAAAACTTCAAGTGATGCTTCATTCGGGTTGCCGCCAAAAAAAAACCAATGCCAAGCCTTCTATTATAAAAATATCGAATAAATTACACACAAGTGTATGAATAGAAAAAAAAAACTCCCTATTGACGTGAAGTGTGTGGATGTATAGAATAGTCCAGACGCCATATTGATATGAAGTGAGCAGATGAGAGTGTGACTGTCGAGCATGCAGATTATGGCAAATCCCTCCTTTTAATGAGTTGGGATCTATTAATTATCTAGCGATGATTGGTGGTGAGCAGATGAATAAAATATTATAATAAGGATTTCCTACTGATGAGAATTAATTACAGTAATATATGAATAATAGAGTGAACCGGTAAACCTAGAGCTGGCTACAAATGAGGATCGTAGAAGCCAATGGGGGGTGGTATATGCGACAGCTAGCTTAACACGGGTCCAAGTACACAAAGTGTCAGAATCTCTTGAATTTTTTTAGTTGACAGTGGAGTTATGACTAAGTACTGAATTACAAGTTAAGCTATAATAATAATACATTGCAGATACTGTTTCATACACATTGTTCTGTGTTTCAAACACATTCCCTGTGTTTGGGTATTAGATAATGGTATATTTATTTATATAGATAAATGCTATTATAATACACATATAATCATCCATGACTCTGAAACAAATATTCACGCTCATCACACAAAGTTTATCCTGACCGAAATTCGAACTTGGGACCTATTTGCCCAGAAAACATGGTCACAAAAATCAGTATTATTACAAAGAAAAATTTTAGGATTATTTGTGTATTAATTTACACTGACTTTGAATTCATTTTACTGAGTTATGTTGTATCCCCCACTTATATCCTTTGGCTTCTAGGTATCTCTTATACCAATTTAAATTTAATACAGTGAACTTTTTTACCATTCATTCATTCAATCATTACCTCTCATTTACTACTTAATAGTATTTATGCATTTCTATTTAATGTTATTATTATTATAAGTATCCTATAACGTTATTATTTTATATATTAATTCTGCGCGCACTGTTTCTCATTAGTTTTTATTCTCCTATACCTCTTAAAGGTTGCCTGGAAGAGATTGCGTCTTCGCGATAAGGCCGCCTTTGTATACATTTTTTTGTATATACTGTAATAATTGTTTGTTCTATTTAAATGTGTGTGCAATAAAGTATATTCTATT
>WUAW01004808.1:15482-25679 GCA_017165845.1 Thaumetopoea pityocampa | reverse complement strand
TTTTTTTGCAGGCCATACCAAGAAGCGATAATATCGATGGTGTCCCTAATGCTAGACACCGGGTTACCCTGCTTCCGTGGTCAGACCATCCGTCTTCTTCGCTCCCGTTTCGCACCCAACTCCACTGAGAAGGAGGCCGCCGCCTACATGCTCTCCGTCATCAGGAACTCCTTCCTGAACTTCAGAACAAGAACATACGATATGATACAGTATTACCAGAATCAGATACCTTATTAAGTGTTTTAGAAGCGGTGTAATATTTAAAATAATAACATTAGTTATAAGTAATACACTAACGTCGTCCCACTACGGAGTGCTTGTACTACGGGTATACTAGGAATAAATGAAGAAATTATATTCGAAAGCTGACCTGCCTGTAACTTAAATTCGATACAGTAAACTAAGCCGCCTTCATTAACCCATTAAAGACTGGCTGCACACCTCGTGTGCAATAATAATGTGCAATCAACTAATTTATGCGAATTCACTTACGAATTGTGTGATTTCCATAGTAAAGCTATTCTTTTCTTTTATTAAAAATGAGCAATTTATGGGGGGAAAAAAATTTCGCTCCTGAGAATCGTATTAAAAAAAAACAATCGTCTCGAATGGGTTAAATCCCATGGGTAATGGTAAGTAATGGTTTAAGTCTTGTCAATGATTGAATCAATCAAGTTTTTATTGTATGTTACCTATATTTGTTTAAAATATTTGCTGTTTAGCTGTCACAGCTGGACGGTAATCATGTTAGTTTTTATTTTATTTATATATTATATAAAAGTTATGTTTCAGGATATATTTTTAAGACAATTCTAGGGCCAGATAATAGTGATGTATAACCAGAGATAAGCTTCTTGTCGATTATGCGAGCTTGTCGCGCGCGTTAAGATTGATGGCGGTTTATTCGAAGTTCATTCGGACAATCCATCTTCGTAAAAGTCATAAAATCAACACAACAATCGTTCTTTTAAATGTTTTTTATTAACATAATCGAATGAATATTTATACAAAACTACGCTAAATAAATTACGTAGGTTGTCTATTTAACATCGCTTAGATATGGTTATTTTTATTAATCATTTTAAATTAAGATTAATTTTTGAAAAGGATTAAAAAATATTTAATAAATACTTTACAGTATTTAAATTATAATTGATTTAGAATATCGACAGATAAAGGATGACAAATTAAAAATATACATGGTGTTAATAACATTTTTATTCTTCTTTTTTTCATAGTGGCAAAACATTTTTATTCATACAGTTATCAAATTTGAATTTTTAAAATAATTACACGATCACGCTATTTCTGCGGAGTGAATATGGCCGATTGCCTTTGTTTCGGATTTAGCCTGGTATCGAACCATGTGTGAATTATTATCAATAGTCACCAGCAATACTGTTAGATTAGATTTTCTGATAATATGTATATGGCTGAAGGCCATGTATCCATGGCTAAGAACAATTAATAAAAAAAAACTGATTTCACATTCACGAAATTTTGCAGCCTAAGAAAAATTGTAATCGAAATAGATTACTCGAATTTGCTCGTATGACTATTACTCAAAAGTAATAATTACACGCATTTGTTACATGATATGCACCTTTATGGACCTAAATTTTAAAATATAATTTAAAATTCATCTTGCCGCGATTACGGTGTCACTCAAAATATTTATTGTCAATCTAAAAAAAATAATTAAAAAAATATATATTAAGAATAGGTACAATAGATAACGTTGCCCCGTATGCGCTGTTGAACGGGTTTTGTCCGTATTATGTTACCATTACATTTTGTAATTAAAATTATGTAAAAAATATATTAGGTGAGTTGTTAATATTTACCTATGTAAGAGTATATTTATTGTATGTAATTTACATAGATGATTTAGTTTGGCTGTCCACCTTAACGGAGAGTGAAGGTAGAATGGACAATCGACAAAATTCGCTATCTTCGTATCGTTGTACTTTTATAAAAAAAAAATACAATATCTGTTGTGGCATCCAACCTGCAATACTCGTTATTGCAGGTTGGATCGGGTCAAGTAAAAGGCTCGACACGCTTGGCTCTATGGGACTCCGTTTTGCTACGTTTGGCCCAAGTCCACTGCACCCTTTAATACAACCTAGACTAGAATTCCTAAAGAATAAAACCTAGACTAGAATTCCTAAAGAATAAAGCCTAGATTAGAATTTCTAAAGAATCCGCAGCAGTCAGATCTCAGGTATGTCAGACTCACTGCGCCGTAGCAGTACAGCATACCTACCCCGGTCTTCATTACCGTGTTAGTGTCTGCATGTAGTAATTTATTTATTGTACACATCATACATAAAATATGTAAAGGCGGACTTAATGACTTAATCATTTTTTACCACCAGTCTAGTGCAAAGTAATCATGAAGAGGGTAATTTTATTGGCCTCTCGTAGCAGTAGGCCAGCGTTTGCTGCATTATTTTTGATTATCATCTTAGCTAGCTCTATTCAGGACTGACTGACTCGCCATTTAAAAAACACTAGTAGAAACAGTTGTTACAATTTTATTTCCAATAGATAGTCGATTCAGGGTTTAGAAAATGAGGTAATGTTGATATTATTAAAACGAAACTAACAAAAAAAAAAAATAGTAAATATTTTATTTCATTATTTTTATTTTACATTATATTTTAATTATTTTTTTATGTAACAATTTTGAGTCCTCTACGAGAGGATCACATTAAAATTGCACGTGCAAACCCTAGATGTGTGCATTCAACTTAGGTGGCTTCTAAAACCATCGTCACGTGAAAGTTGAAGGGTGTTTAAGGTAGGTACAGTAGGCCTCGTGCTGGCATCAATTAACCACACGAAGTATGTCGGGATGTTTTCCCAGTTTCCGCTACGCACCTTTGCTCCTATCTGGTGGATAAAAAACAGTCGTATTAGACCGTTTCCGGTTATCAATGCTACTGATAAGGTACAGATTGTGAGAAACTTTGGTCTTGAACTGGTCTTTAGAATCATACCGGATCGAATTGTTAGTAAAATATTAAGATTATATCAATAGATCGGTTCCTATATTTACTATTGTTCTTTTTAATGGACACAAACTATTATGTATGAAAAAATTCTGCACATTAATAATACTCAAGCCTGAATAGATTTGTCTATCTATACTATTATAAAATTGTTAAATCTCAATTTTTTTAAATCAAAGATAAACTACTCAGATCGACTAATTAATGGTTTCTGAAACACAATCCGTCGATGTTCGTTTCTTTCTTTGAGCTTCAAGCAAAAACTAGCGCATTGATTTTAATCAAACTATTACAGTCTGAAAGGTACTATCCCGGCTTAAATACTGCGGTATGTTTCATTAAAATCGGTTTAGTAGAATTGAAGATACAGCTTGATCCCTGTTTTAGTAGCCGCCGTAAAAGCACGAGAGTTCAAGTAAAACTGGTTCTTAAGTTTTTTATATAAATATATGATTGTTTCCGGATTTCCTATGTAACAGAAAACTGACATTCACGCGGGCGGAGCCACGGGCAAAAGCTAGTTCATAATAAAATTAGATCTAAAGTAATGTCATTTTAATAGGCCACATTTGACATCAGTCAGTCTGTATGTTTAGAAAGGTTTATTAGTCAAAGTAAATCGTAAAATTGTTTTCTATTTCATTATTTAAATAGTTATTTAGTAGTTGAAAAAAGTTGTTTAGTTGTGCTGTTCCGACTTTGAAAAAATTAATGATATTTTGTGGCTGCCGTTGCGAGGTCATTTTGATGGTGTGTCAAATGTGACCTATTAAAATGGCCTACTATCAGTGGCTATTCACTGCGTCGTCAGTTTTTGTTACTTTGGTTTAAAATAATTATTAAAAATAAATAAAACTGACTACATTATTGCAAAATAATGCGTAATCTTAAAAAATTACGTAAATCTTTTTATTATCATCTGTACCGTATAATATTGTAGTGCTGCAAGTAGATGTAACTTTTTTTGTGTAAGTGTTGTGTTAAAATATTTGCTTATTTTATTTTTGATGGTACTCCCATGCTAACATTCCTCTGGTTAGTTCATTTTGTTGGAACAAATACATTTGGTTAATGTGAACAATGTGTTTTACTGAACTAATCTTTCACACTAGTATTATCTCAACTTAAAAATATATAAGTCAGTCTACCAACACGTATCAGTCCAGCGTGGTAGACTACGGCCTAAGCCCTCTCCTTATAAGGGGAGATCCATGTCCCTGTAGTAGGGACAAATATTATTAAGAGTGAATAGGTTTTTATTAAGCTAATACGTTTTACCACCCTAGGTTACATCGCCACTTACCATCAGGTACGATTGTACTAACTTAAATATTGTATAAAAAGTATATGGACTGTGGATGAATAAGTCAGGGTCTGCTATTGTAGGGGATGCAACTGTACTGTCGTCACAAAGCGCCTTCATACGGCGGACTTAAGACGACAGTCAACGATTACGAAAAGTGAAAAGTTCCATCACCGCTACTGGTAGCTAGATGGTCGTCATTTCTTCTTATTTATTGAGGATACATAATAGTTGTACATTGTGTAAATAAATACAGAAAATATTGAGAAAATCCCACGAATGTCCACGGATTAATTATAGAAACAGTGTAAATTGAATGAAATAAATCTACGGTAACTTTTAAAGTCTGGAAAATAACAAGGATATAAAAGATGTGAAAATCTATAGAGAGGAGCGCTCACTACGTCATTTTTTTCGCCACGAATTAGTATGGCATTTAGCTAGACTAAGATAGAGCTTATTTTACAGGCAATATTGAGATAACCTATTTAGATTCTCTTGGAGAAATAAGTAATCTTGTGACTACATAATATTTTAAATATCATCGGCATTCATAAAAAATGTGAGCTCAGTAAACAGTCTTAAATGTGATTGACATAAATGATAAACAGCAAGGGTCCGAAAATTGAACCTTGTTAGAATCCAGAACAAACAGTGATAAAATCAGACATGAAACCGTCAATTGCTTTCAAGTCCTGTTACAAATTTAAATTATAAAGCATCGCAATATGTATCTAATATTATAAGTTATTTTAACCGTATAGAAAGCGAAATATTTAAAGCTCCTTTTACTGAAGAAGCATTAGATATTTTAGATCGTCGCCATTTATATTGAAACAAGATTCAAGAGAATTTATTAGTATTTCATCACTCGTTGCTCGAGCTGTGACCCATTTTTCATCGTCATTGAAAATAAAAATGTTGAGAAAAACGACTATATGGATGATGACGATCATGCGTATATGGATGATGACGGTACATCTATTTGATGTTACGGTGTCAAACACAACTATTTAGAAATCACGCCGTCTAGTTTTTATAGACAAAGTTTCAGGACGTCATGCCTCTGCGTAGAGTGGAATAACGTGACTCAGTCTGGTATTAATGTACTCTGTGCATGTGACGGTATCTTCAAATAAATCGGTCTCCCCGATACGTTTTCATTTTCTAAATACACCATTAAAGTTAAATCAAAGTCAACCATTTTCCTTCTATAACAACGTTACTATTTAAAAAATAAAGACACTCGTGAAGCTACGATACTGTGATGGAAATTTCCACGCGTCGTCATCGTTATGAAGGTCGTCTTATACGTTCGCTGACCCTATGATCGATTTCCTAGGAAACCCTTCTTTAGTAACCACAAAACTTGCTACGATCAGCGTCAAACGAGACACCGGTTGGGATCTACTCTTTTAGGCGTCTTCCGAAAGTTCTATAACTTAGTGGGAATTCAATTTTGGAGATGTCATAGCTAGTCAGACCTACGTAAATAAAAACATAGATACAATCACGCCCCCTGGTCCTCCGGCGGGGAATCGAACCCCGGTCTCCCGCGTGACTAGCGGGAATACTGACCACTATACTACCGAAGAATTTGATTAGGTAGAGCTCACTTCTATCAACTTGCTACAAGCATATTGATTATCCGTGGCCCATTCGCCTCCGCGGGAAACGAGACATGTAAATAAAAAAAAATACATTGATAATATATAATTTTATTTTAATAACACATATTTTTATTTATATCTATAGCCTTAGTCAAAGTCCATACTGTAACTCTCAATAAATGATAAATAATATTCAATCTTCTTTATACTTTTTTTAATCTTGCTTACATCTAAACACGGGAAATGCTCCTTTTTATGTTCTGGGTATTTTCTAGAAAACGCTTTTCTATCTTGTTTCGTATCATTTGCTGTTTGTTTATTATTGTATTTCGCCTTCGAGATTATTTGGTGCAAATGTGAAAGAGCAGCTTTACAATAGTGTTTTTTGTTGCTTGCACTTGGNACATAGATACAATCACGCCCCCTGGTCCTCCGGCGGGGAATCGAACCCCGGTCTCCCGCGTGACTAGCGGGAATACTGACCACTATACTACCGAAGAATTTGATTAGGTAGAGCTCACTTCTATCAACTTGCTACAAGCATATTGATTATCCGTGGCCCATTCGCCTCCGCGGGATACGAGACATGTAAATAAAAAAAAAATACATTGATAATATATAATTTTATTTTAATAACACATATTTTTATTTATATCTATAGCCTTAGTCAAAGTCCATACTGTAACTCTCAATAAATGATAAATAATATTCAATCTTCTTTATACTTTTTTTAATCTTGCTTACATCTAAACACGGGAAATGCTCCTTTTTATGTTCTGGGTATTTTCTAGAAAACGCTTTTCTATCCTGTTTCGTATCATTTGCTGTTTGTTTATTATTGTATTTTGCCTTCGAGATTATTTGGTGCAAATGTGAAAGAGCAGCTTTACAATAGTGTTTTTTGTTGCTTGCACTTGGCCCTCTGAGTATAAGGAATGTGTCCGTCTTCATCACATTTAAGCTGTCTTCATCTGTTTGTACGAGTTCACTCTGGAATAGAATAGAGGCGATTGTTTAAGCATTATACGAAGCTGTATCTATTCCTTTACTACAAAAAGATAATTATGTTACGCTTGTATTATTGTACGTTGTGACTTTCTCAAATCTTCTATCTGCATCTTCGCAAATTTTACAGGAGGATTAAAAAACGCATGCATTTATTCTGAGTTCAGCATTTAAAAAAACAAGTACTTGCATCTGTTTTTAAATATTACCAATGATAAGAACATAAAATTGTTATTATTTTGAATTTAACTTGTTTGACTGTACACAGGGATATAAGAGTTTTTAAGTTTTTAATCAGGACCTATAGTTATCAATGTTATCATAGAATACCGATAATCGTAAGAAATCAAGGGACTTTAGAAGATTAATGCTTTCTATCCCCTACGTCGTTTGCCTACAGATGATATTAAAAATAGTTATGTGCAAAATGTTAAATAGATCTCAGATAGTCACAGACATTATGTAAAACTAAATTATCAAAAGGGTGGATAAATTATAAACAGGAAAGGCTTTTTGATGATATATCAAATTTAGTGCAGAATAATTTCTTTTCCGTAAATAAAAGATTTTAGGCGCAGCGCCCACTTAACTAACATGACCCGACAAGTGATCTAGCACGTAACTCGTCACTCGTCTCAACTTTCATCCAAAGCAAATGTAACACGCAACGCCCATTTGCATGAGTGACGTAGTTCGACTTGACGATTCACTCAGTGTGCTACCGGAACGTATTGAAATGTCACGTAGCACGTACGACTAGCAATATGTGGGTGTGAAAATGCAGGTAGATTAAATTTTAACATTAATTCTAGAAAGATATTTCATAAAGTTTTATACCATGTTATATATGTTGGTGCAGGCTGTGTCACGTCCTGATCACCAACAGCATTACGCAGATCCTGACCGGGCATGGCTGCTTTGGCAGATATCTGTTTGTGGTGGCTGGTAGGGAGGTGAACCCTTCGTGTCATGAGTGTGGTGCCGATGAAGACACTGCGCAACATACGCGGGAAGTATGTCCAGCTGGGGCAGTACAACGCGCTGAACTTGTTGGTGTTATTTGGTTATTATCAGTAATCTCTCGCTTCCAGTCATATTGAGAGCCATGACCAGCGATCAGAGGTCGTGGGGTGCCGTTAAGTCTTCTGCGAATCAGTTATGTTGCGGAAGGAGACGGCGGAACAAATTGGGGAGAATGATCCTTTCGCTGATTCGCGCCGTCGGAGAAGACTCAGGCGAAGCCTTATGCCATCGTAATCAGATTATCCCTGCGGGCGACAGGAATGGGGACTACTGTCGTCTGCGCAGAAAATCCGGCCCTCAAGCCGATAGGCGTGCCTAGTGTGGTACGCCTCCATGAGATGCTTAATTGAGAAAAGGGTCCGTACAAGATGCAGACAACTACTGGTGCCTCGCCGTCGTATGTTCGCGTGTCCCCGAGGCCCACTACGTAAGCGGAAAGGAGGTGGGGTTTTAGCCAGTAGGAGTCTGGCATAACACGCTTGCTTACATCGCAGCAAGCGTGTATCCTATGCAGGATTTCCCCACATAAAAAAAAGGTTATGTCACGTCAGAACATCGTCAAACCATGTCGAAATCACATATAGGTGGGCGCTGCGCCTTATAAAATTAACACAAGTATTTCAGCATAATAAAATATTTAAAATTTTGCATTTAGACATAACACACAAGAACTATACTCGTGTAGTGAGTAAGGCCTTTAAATTCCTGTCTTGGGTAATTCCCATTTGAGCATGCTAACGTCTTCCAGGCAAGTAAAAGGCATGTATAATGGTGAATCCAGACTGGCAATGTCGTTCGACGGCAGTCGATTTTCCCGCCTTATCTTGTAATTACAGCAGATCCTGATTTAAGTCAGGGATGATATTTCATAGGAATATTGACACGTTTTGGGCGGGTAGCCAAATAGACCAAACTAATATACATAATGAAAAAAATGCGCGTTTGAAATCTAATCTATACATTGATATATTTCAATTAAATTTGGTAAAATCGCGATAATTTATAATTTAATATTGCATTAAACTATACATATTGTATATGTATTTAACTTTACAAGTACATACATTCAAATAGGTAAAAATACCCAGCCCCCTAATAGACATCAGTTCTCGGACAGGTATTTTTACCCGCCCCACTTATAGTGTGTTAATGTATGAAGAACTTCATATATGCTTTACAACTATCTCATTATTAAATCAAAATTTCCAGAGCAATGTTGGGCAAAAAAACGTGAATTCATTAGCGGTGGCTGGCCCAAACACATTACTCATTTTTCGAACAGTATCCACAGTGCTGGTGCCAGGGCGAAATTCACATTCGATCAATATTTTATGTTTTCCTTAATCTTAAATATAACAATTTCAGAACAAAATCATAATCCGAACACGAATAATTTCGAAATGGAACTTCACTTGCTTTAATTTGAAATAAACATAAATTTGGAATTATAAAAACATAGAACAAATATACATAAGTATACAGTTGCCAGTACTGAAAATCGCAATTTCATAAGTACGAATTTAACCTAAACTAATTAAAATGATTTTCATGAATTGTAAGTTCACGAAAATAAAAATCACCTATTAATAAATCATTATCATAATGTGATACTTTATTTACTGCAGATGGACTAAACATTTTATACAAAATGACATCTTATAAATACAGTACATAATAGATATTAGTAACATAAGTACCTGCAGACATTTCTGAACAACTGACTCTACAGCCTCTGCTGGGTTTTCAAAGTTCGTGTTTGCTTCCAAATTGGCGCAAATGTTGTACAAACATATTGTCCCTTCTAGTGGATCTATCTCACCGTTGAAGTACCTCATTATGAAGGCATATGATGCAAGTACGTTTGTTATATTATACTTTATAGTTGGAGATGGTTGCACTGTCTGGAAAAAACATCAAGTACGAATAGTATATTAAAAAAACTGTAAAGTATACATTAAATTTACAGGTATAAAAAAATCACTTTTTCAGGACATTTCTTAGAGGCTCAATGTTGCGCAGCGAGCTATGGAGAGGGCTATGTTCGGTATTTCCCTACGAGATCGAGTCAGAAATGAGGAGATCCATAGAAGAACCAAAGTCACTGACATAGCCAGTAGGATCAGCAAGCTGAAGTGGCAATGGGCAGGCCACATAGCACGAAGATCGGATGACCGATGGGGCAAAAAGGTCCTTGAATGGAGACCACATACTAGCAAGCGCAGTGTAGGACGGCCACCTACGA